>ML778594.1:432284-446790 GCA_009831015.1 Picea engelmannii | reverse complement strand
AACTGAATAACAGTTAGGTTAACTTAACTATCCAACTAACTTATGATTAGTGTTTTAACATCCCCCCTTAATCATAAGTTCGTTCTTGCTTGAAAAATTGCCACTACTTGACAATCACATGTGTCAAGCGAATATTCAGAAGGCTGGCTGAAGATGCTCTCTGAACTCTGAAAAGAAAATAGCAGAAGTTGATGTCTTCTACTAAATTGGTGGTTTAAGGTTGACCAAAAACTCATTTGGTGGTTTCAGGATGACCACAAACCAATCTGGTGGTTTCGGGATGACCACAAACCGAATGTCTAGCAGAAGTTGATTTCTTATACTAAATGGCATGGTTTTAAGTTGACCATAAACTAACAAGAGCTCAAAGATAAAAAATATGAAAATATAACAAGCAGAACTTTATGTCTTCTGCTCAATTGGTGGTTTTAAGATGACCACAAACCATATCAAAAACAATATCATTTGTTCACAGGCTCTAAATCAAACTTGGAACCTGACTCAAAATCAAACTTGGAACCTGACTCAACTAGATTTCCCCCCTGTCAGGGACAAGTGGTTCCAATTCTCTTGACCGTCATTCACAAGTATGGCCAAGAAGAGATCCATCACATCAACTGTCTTCTGGCGAAGTCTGAAGACTCGATCTTCAACTCAGAAGACTACATCAACTAGGCCCCGATCATACCCTAAATCATCAAATCTTGAAAAACATTCATGTCCATCAACTGTAGAAATATTTCCAATCAAGTACGATTGTACTTGTGTATAAATTTGACGATAAGACTTCTCCAATAAATTGGCTTCCAAACGCCAACGCCAATTCCCTAACCATTCAAAATGAATTTGTTTCCTCTTGCGCTTTTGGCACCGTACTAAGAGATGATTTGCCTTCCCATAAAATTTGCATGGGTGAAGATCAAAACAGTTTGACTTATCATGGCCAAACCGGTGATAGTGTTTGCACTGTATGGGTTCTTTATCTGACCGATTAGCAACATCATCATCAACTATATCCTGTACCTGTTCCTTACCAATATCCACAAGCTCTGTCGTCTTATCATCATTCAAAAAACCTCCACTCACAAAGCAAACAGGTTCGCTATAATTAGGAATATGAAAAAGGTTGTTAGCATCGTTTTCATATCCTAGTCCATATCGGTTTCGTTTAAATCGTAATTCTTCCCATGGTCAAACAATACATTTATCTACAACTTTTTCTGACATAGGGACTTCATCTAACTGATCACATTTATCCGCAACTTTTTCTGACATAGGGACTTCATCTAACTGATCTTCATGTTTATGACTGTCATTACTAGTCAACTGAGTGTCTTCATTCTCATCCTTGATATCATTAAAATCACATTGTTGGTGTCGAAGCAATCTTAACTCATCAGACAACAACTTGTTTTGATGTTTTAACATATCAATCTTCTTGTGCGTTACTTGTAAACAAGTAATCACTTTGTTGAGGGTGCATTTGTTTATTGCAATTGTAGATTCTGTAGTTGAGTTAATTAATGTGCGCAATATTGTAAAAGTTCTTCAATTCTTGCCATTATGCAGAATATGGAAGAGAGATGCTTGTATGTTGATGCCACAAAATTCAATTTTGTATCCTGCTGTGCATGTGAAGAGAAATCGTTCGTTGCAGGAATGCCAAAAACTATATGATAACCAATGAATTACACAAAGATCCTAAGATAGACCCCCTTATTCAATTTCGGGTGGATCTACAAATAACAACAAATACAATTTTTCAAATGCAATTTGTTGGACCCCTTATAACACCTTTACAACCACCTTATAACTTCATTATAACTTCCAAAAAACTTCTTATAACACCTTTACAAAAAGTCTTCAAATAAATATCAAACCCTTATAACTCCAATTACAATCAATGTTGTATTTGCAAGCATTCTTATAACTCTTTAATCCAAAAAAAAAACATTTTTTATAACACCATGACAAGCACCCTTATAATTTGCAGAAAACTCCTCCATATAAATTTTCAAACTTATAACTCCGATATGATTCCTTAAAAAAAACATATTATATCACATTTTTTTAATAAAAAAATGCTTATGAATTTTTTATATCGTGGTAGAATTGAGTTTAAAAATAATGAAAAAAATGCATAAACTCCACGGTTGTGAATAAAAATGCATCCCTTTTACTCTAATGAATTCTAAACTTCAACTTTCATTTGATGCAAGCCTTGAAATTATAAAGGCGACTAGAGTCTTTCCAGTTACGGTTATGGCACGTCCAATCATCTCACGTCTGGTCATTGCTGGTTCCTTACCAGTCCAAGCAGTTGATATCTTTGACAACTTTAATTTGTCATGAAAACCCTCGCAGGTTAGTTGGAGGCAAACCAGGATAGATCCAGATCATTTAGACAGGAGAGATCTTAGGATCACGCGTATTGCTCCAGATTCATGAAATTTCTCAAAACGGGTTCGCAATCAAAGCGGCATAGATCGCTAAAATTTTTGTAGCTCAGATAGAGAAACCATGACTCAATCTAAAATAATTCATATGGTTCTCATCATGTGCGTTTTCGCGTTTTCGACTTGCCCTCACAGTTTCTGGCTTGCTCTCGAACAACACACGCGATGGTCTCTTACCTCTGCGCACAGACGAACCCCAACCTTCTTTTCTCTCTGGATTCGAGTCACAGACAGACCACCATTTCACTAAACCCACGGCTCTTTCTCTGCGTTCTTTACTGCGCACAAAATGACTAGAAACACGAACCAACAACCAAACTTTTCTTTGGATTTGCCTCTTCACGTCTTTCCTCTTCATGGGTTCAACTCAAGCACGAAGTTGCTTTCAAATCTCAGGGACCCTGGGCCCTTCAGTGATGAAGTGAGGCTCAGACCTTCTCTGATACCACTGTTAGATTCAAAATAAAGAAAATAGCAGAAACATAATGTAAATAATTGAAGCAATCAATAAATCATGGTGAACAGAGATAAATAAACAAAGGCAGAAAAGGCATACTCTATTCATCAACTCTTCTGCAAATCATCATGTACATAGATGTACATATATAATACAAAAGACCATAACTGTCATGTAACTGAATAACAGTTAGGTTAACTTAACTATCCAACTAACTTATGATTAGTGTTTTAACATGCATAGTGCATTACAATTAAAGTTCCAATTAGAATTGGGTTCTCTTAAAGCCTAACAATGAGCGATATTTGTGTTTCACACGAAGCGGATCAGAAATCTTACCAGATAGAGCTTAAGAAGGCGATGTGGGTTCCACACGTCCTTCATGTCAGCGTAGAACAGATCGAGTACATGAATGAGATGAGGCAGCGCATTACAATTCGTTCATGTAACCCAGTAGATTGGAGTGGTGAATGCAAGTATTTGTTAGAAATGTCAAAGATGAAAACCTAAGCGTAGAGTAGGTTCCAATTTCTTTTGGAGTGCATGGAAACATGCAATCCCAATCCGATTAGATGTCGTCTATGCATCTCATTAACAAAATGTCAAATGTGCAACTTTGATTACTATAGCTTCTATTTGCTTTTCTTTTTCCTTTTTCTCCTTCAAGGCTTCGTACGAGGCAAAAGTGGATCAGAAGGTCGCCAGGAATCGAACCAACTTATAAAAAAATTTATGTTCCTATTACCTTGCTGCACACTTGTAATATTATATATGAACTACTGTTTTGTTCCAATGGGAGTCGGTTTTGAGCGAAGGGGCATCCTTTTCAATAAAATAGAAGGTGGGTTTTATTTACTTACATCTTTTTTCCATTTTGATTTGGGCCGTTTTGAGCCTGGATGCTCTAAACGATCATATGGTATAATATTATTACCAGATACGAATGCTTATTGGAATTTTTGATACGAATGCTTATTGGACTTTTTGGATTTCTCTAGATAGTTCTAGAATGTGAAGCGTTATATTTAGTTTCTTCACTTTTGAAAGGATCTTACATGGGCATGGGATTTCTTAAATGCCGTCTCCAAAATGGGCCTGAAATGTGAAGCATTATCTTTACTTTATGGGTATTGGATTTCTTGAATGGTGTCTCCAAAATGGGCCTGGAATGTGAAGCATTATCTTTAGTTTATGGGTATTGGATTTCTTGAATGGTGGTGTCTCCAAAATGGGCCTAAAATGTGAAGCATTATCTTTAGTTTATGGGTATGGGATTTCTTGAATGGTGTCTTCAAAATGAGTTTGAAATGTGAAGCATTATCTTTAGTTAATTCACTTTTGAAAGGAGATCTTACATGGATTTCTTATTTTGTGTTTCCAAATGGACTTGGACTTTGAAGCATCCATCGTCTTTAATTTTTAAAGGATTTTACATGACATTTTAATTTGGAAATGCCAAGATACTTGAAACATATTGGATTGATTGCAACTTTTGCCAAAACCCTTAAAATAGTGGATTGATGGATTGATTGCAACTTTTGTTGTATCTAATGGATACATAAACTAAGAGGATAAATTGTTAACAAAAGAATTTGAGTTTCTTAAATATAGACCGATGATATAGATTTAAATATTGATATGGCTAGTATCTTAGCAAAGGTTAATGTACGTGTCCCTCTTAGTACTGATATTGTATTTTTTTTTAAAATACCTACAAGAAGGTCGCTATTGCGACATCTTAGAGTGTCACTCCCATAGCAACCATGTCAGAGATGATACCTCTTAACGTCACTCTTCCCACATTCTAGACGTCTCTCTTGCCACCTTCAAGATGTCGGTCTTGCCACATTCAAGATGTCTCTATTGCCACGTATAAGACGTCTCTCTTGCCACGTTCCTGACTTCTCTCTTCCCACGTTCTAGATGTCTCTCTTGCCACCTTCAAGACATTGGTCTTGCCACGTTCAAGACATCTCTCTTGCCACGTTTAAGACGTTTCTCTTGCCACATTCAAGACGTCGCTCTTGCCACGTTCCAGATGTCTCTATTTCCATGTTTCAGACATCTCTCTTGCCACGTTCAAGACATCGCAATAACGATGAAATCTATGTCGTCAGAAAAGAGACATCATGTGAAATGACGTTTGATGGGGTCCATTGTTTGTCATTCTCCCAACAATATAAAGTGGCAATTGCGTCGAATGCGTCGTCGGAATTTGACCCAAATGTACTAGTGCCTCTAATCTGGACATAGGTGCAAAGGTTTCTTCATAGTATACTTCTTCAACCTGAGCATACCCTTTACATACCAATATGTCTTTGTTCCTGATTAGTTTTCCATTCTCATTCATTTTGTTTTTATATAACCATTTAGTTCGAATGACATTTTTATTTTTTGGTCTTTTAACTAGTTCCCAAGTTTTATTTTGTTCAATCTGGTCCAATTCTTCATTCATAGCATTGACCCAATTTTCATATTTACATGCCTCTTTGATTGATCTAGGCTCAATTTGTGACAAAAGTGTTATTTTTGTCTGATACAACAGATGTCTTCCTGTGTGCACTCCATCGCTTTTATTTCCAATAATCAGTTCTTCAGGATGATTCTTTTGAGTCATTCTTGAGGGTGTCTTTGTGTCTCTTCTTGGGGATTCTTCTCTTATCCCTTCTTCCTAAATATCTTATTCATCTTCAGTAGTATCCATATCATCCTCTTCCCTTTCATTTTTATTTTCTTCTACTTCTTCTTCTTTTGTACCAACATACTCATCATCATCTTCATCTTCGCTGTCAAGTATAGTCTCTTGAGTTTTTATCCTTATCATTTTTAAATCATCCACCGTGACATATGCACTCTCATCAATCTTATGTAATCTAAGATTGTAGCATATATATTCTTTTTTGGTAGATGCATATCCATGAAAGATACCTTCATCATATCTAGCATCAAATTTTCTGAGATTCTAATCAACCCTTTTGATGTAGCACTTACGTCCAAAGACCTTGAAGTATTTTACTGAAGGATATCTTCCAAACCATAGTTCATAAGGAGTCTTATTACTATTAATCCTGAGATGACCTCTGTTTAATATGTATATTGTTGTGATTACAACTTCCCTCCAATATCCATCAGACAATTTTTCTTCATTGAGAATAGTCCTTGCAACCTCTTGAATTGTTCTATTCCTTCCCTCAGCAATCCCATTTTGCTGAGGTGTCCTGGTAGCAAATAATTGTTTTTTTATTCCACGGGTTTCACAGAAGAGATTTAATTATTTTTGAGGTGAAATCACCACCATTGTCTGATCTAAGACATTTGATTTTTGTTTCTTTTTCATTTGCAATAGGGGTCTTAAAGGATTTAAATTTGTTAAGTTCTTTTGAGTTTTCCTTCAAAAAACATATCCAACCCATTCTAGTAAAATCATCAATGAACAACGTAAAGTAGGACTCTCCTTGCAAACTCTTGGACCTTGTAGGTCCACAGAGGTTAGTGTGAACAAAATCTAAAGGTTTTAAGGTTGAATATTATTTTGTTTTGAACCTTATTCTAGTTTGCTTCTCTAACTGACAGTGTCTACACATCGCATTTAAGGGATTTATGATTTTTGGAAGATTTCTTAATGCCCCAAGATTGCTAACTTTCACTAAATTGTCAAATTTGATGTGCCCCAACCTTTTATTCGATAGCCAACTTTCATCTACTAAATTTATTTGACACTCCTCATTCAATTTTGTATTTAGTATATGTACATTCTCAGGAGTTCTAGGAGAAGTACCAACCAATTTTCCTGACTCCTCTCTCCCAGTCTCATATTTATGGGAATCAAAGATGAAATGTGCCCATGATCACAAGTTTGGCTGACACTTAATAAGATAGGTTTTAGTTTTTCAACAAGAAAAACATCCTTGGCTTTGTCTTTTCCCAAACTCATTGTGCCTTTCCCAAGTATGTTACCTAAAGCATTGTCACCAAATGTAACTATACCCTTTTGTTTCTCTAATTTCAAAAACTTGTCTTGTTTCCTGTCATATGTTTTAAGCACCCACTATCAACATACCATAGATCTTCTTTATCTTGAGCTTTCAAGGCAATAAGACATTCCTCTTTCAATGTTTTTCCTTTAAAAATCTTCTTTTTGTCTCTAATGAACTTTGGTTTTTCTGAGACTTCCATTAATCTGCAACTACTGACCTTATGTCCATAGTTATGACATCTGAAGCATTATAGGTCCCCTTCTTGTAGAGGTGAAAAGGAGTTATATTTTATGCTTTTAACTTGATTTACTGTTTTCTTATCTTTAAGGTTATAGTTCTTAACCCTCAAATTTTTCCTTCTATATGCTTTACAATTCATAGCTTTGTGTCCGAAATTAGAGAATGCAAAGAAATAACCAAAGAAAATGTGAGGATACCTATTTTGATAAAAACTTCTTTGATGTTGTCTTACATTCCTTATTGACGGGTGGAAGTAGCCCTATGGAGTTCTCATCATTACTTGTCTTCTCTTCATCTTTCTTCTTGAATGTACTGGGGAGAGAAAATGCATAAGATTTTGAGTTAACTTGGTTTTCTTCTTGAGAATAACCTATTCCATTTTTATTACTTGAATCCCTTTGTGTGGTGATAATCTTATCTAATGCTTTAGAGCTATTTTCATATCTTGTTTGGATGAGTCTTCCATCAAGTTCTTTTCGTAGGTGAACTATTTCTTCCTCCATTCTTTCACAGGTTATTTGTTTTTCTTTAAGATAATTTTCCAGACTTTCTTCCATCCTGTTTGCTTCTAGGATTTGGTTTTTCAGGTTGCTCATGAGTTTATCCATCTCTTTTTCTTTATGTTCATGTTTTTCTTTTTGTTCAACTACAAAACGTTTCAGCTGTCTATATCTGGTTTTGTATCTTCTTAGTTCGTCCAAGGCATTGAGAAGTTCTCCTTCCATATTAACCTCTACTTCAAATTATGACTCTTCCTCATGCTTAATTTCTCCTATCTTATTAGGTTCTTCAATACCTAGAAAAATGACTTCATCATCATCACTGTCAGTGGATTCTTATGAACTATTGTTTTTTTCTTTTGAGTAAAAATTTGTCTTCCCTTTGTAAAAGCCTTTTTTGTAGTTGGGTTTTTCCTTCTTCTTGTATTGTTTATTTTTGTCTTCTTCATTTTCAGGGTCCTCCTTGGGATAGGGACACTTTGATGTAAAGTGGCCAACCTTTCCACAATTAAAAAATTTGAAAGGCAACTTGCCTTTGTACTTCCCTAATCCTTTCTGAAGTTCTTTAATAACATTGGATTCTTCTACATCAAATTCTTCATGATGGATGGATTGAGGTTTTTTCTTCTGATTTTTTGTTTTCTTGAACACCTTGAAGGATACCTCTCCTTGTGGGAGGTTCTCATGACCTAAATTAACTCATAGGATGTTAGGATTCCATACAATTCATCCATGGTGAGTTTATCTATATTTTATCGATCTTCAAGAGTGGACACTTTAGGATTGTATAGAATAGGTAGTGTTCCTAGTATTTTTTCAACTAGCTCATTGTCTGACACTTCTACTCCCAAACCTCAGATTGCATTAACAATATTATCAAATCTTTCGAAGTACTCTGAGATATTTTCTTCATCCTTCATTTTTAGACCTTCATATTTTACTTTTAGAGTCTAGATTTTTTCCCTCTTTACCTTGGAATTTCTTGCATATATAGTTTCCAATTTATCCCATAGTTGTTTTGCATTATTACAGTTTAGTACTTTAGCAAGGATTTTGTTACTCAATCTAGCTTGTAGTGTGTTTAAAGCCTTTTCATGTTCCCAAAAAAAATTATTTTCTTCTGCTTCTACGACAGTGGCATTTAGAACATCTTATCCATTTTCAACTAATTTCCATACTTCCATTCCAATGGAAATCAGATAGCTTTTAATTCTAACACTCCAGAAGACACAGTATTCACCATCAAATAGGGGTATTTTTTATGACATATTCAACTATTGATCCATTCTAATCTATAATTCTCTTCAAGTGATTTAACATTTTGTGAAGAGACCTGTTCTGATACCAATTGAAGGATTAGACCCTATCACTAAGAGGGGGGGCACTGAATCAGTGACACAATAATTTTATCAATTTTTATTTTGTTAATGCAAATAAAATATTAACACAATATTTTATCATGGAACCCAATTGGGAAAACCACAAACAATTTTCTATTAACTGAAATTTTTTTGTTTTACATGTTACATAGAAGGAATATGTTCTTCCTCTTATATCAACACCAACTGATCAAGATGCACCCACACCCTTGTTCACCAAAACCAACTGGAAGGAGGCTTCAATCCCCTGTTTAGTTGGCTTCAACTGAAAAGGAAGCACCTACTCCCCTGTAGGCTCCAACATGCCCTTACACCACCAAACCACACTTAATTTCTGAATCTGGAAAATTTTTGTATCATATCTAACTGCTTCTCTCTCTTCTTCTGTGATTTAATAAATCTTCTGATTCAGACTGTAGAGACACTTTCTTCTCACCACTCTTTCTCATTTATATAATCTTCAAAACAACATGAGTTATAACACATTGTGTCCTTTCGTTTGGACCATCGCACCTCTTCATTTAACTTAACCATAATCACTGCAACTACTACAAAAATACAGTTCTGTTGAGGTGCTTCCTTCAAACCATTACATATGACCGACAATGCAAAACCATGGGCTTATCGATTTAAGCAATGTATAATATTTTTACTTTACTTCTCCTATTCCATATGACCACAGGTGGTGACCAGGAGTTAGGCCAAGCATGTTCTTGATCACTTATTAGAATCAAGGGTCACGTTTTAATATCCTGATTAGATGGATGGTTCTCATTTACTTCGAGACTTCGAGGGTTCGAATAATCACTTCTCCATTTTCCTCCGTAGTGATCACCTACTGAATAAGTCATAAAATGGTGGATACCGCTTGTTGTTGGTTAACACTTCCACTTACACTATCCTTCCATTGTACTTGATCAACGGTTGAGAACTCTCTCGAAGTGTTCTTCAGATCATATGAGTCATGTCCACTTTGGGACTTCGGGACTTAGATCATTTACTAGTGGTGAAACTCCCAAAGTAAAACTCCTAGAGTGACGTAACTTGTTGATGTCACTTGTTGACATGGCACAGGTCGAGTGGCTGCTACATGTCACTCAAATTCATGATTTACACGTACCTCAAATGTCAATTTCATCTTCACACTTGTCATTATCTGACTGTTCCATGTGCCCTTGCTGACATGGTTTGTTGACATAGATCTCTCGATGTGGCACATATTATTCTCCTTGATCTAATAGTCAGGATACCTTCCGAAATGTATCTTATATCGTCGGCTGAGAGTGACTTCGGAACTTCGACCTTCGAGACTTTGGTTAATTCGATTTCTCCACTTCACAATTCTTCCAAAGTGATATTCCCCGAAGCCTAACCTCCTCAAGAATTTTAACACGAAATGAATGTTGTTCATTGGTCATGATCTTAGATCGATGGCTCGATCTGTCTGCGATGTTTCTTTGCCCTGGTTTAAATCCAATGGCTCTTCTTCTTTGATTATCCTATCCTTCCACTTTAAAGTGATCCAAAGGCTATCGGGAATTTAGTTATTCGAGATCTCAACCCTTTTTCCTTTCTTATATTATCCTTCCACTCAACTTGATCCATCACTTGAGATTGGTCCCAGATTATATTAGTGATCAGGGATGATTGTGGGGTCCCAACTTGCACGACGTTTAAAACTATTGTTTAATACAAGGACCATCAATATCTCAAAGAACCAGGTGATGCACTCCAAGACGAAGCATATTCCAATGAAGTATCACTTTCTACAGTAACAAGTTGCAGAGAAGAACATAAGATTTGAATATGTCAGTACAAAAGAACAAGTGGTAGACATATTTACAAAACCATTTCCATAGGAAGCCTTTGAGTATCTTCTCCAAACACTCGGAGTAATTTGTAATCCAAAATGAATTCTTTTGAATGCTTATGTTATATGTGTTATATTTACATGAGGAAGCACCATAAAGAGGACATCTCATGTTGGGAGATCCATTTCAAGAAGAGTTCAGTCATGGGGAGCAGCCTCGGATGGAAATATACCTTTTCCAATGATTACAAAGGGGGAGAGATTTATCAAATGCAAAGGTAAATTCTTGGAGAAAGAGAAAAGACGCATGGTTCTAGGGGGAGAGATGGTCATAGGGGGAGCATGAGTGATATGAATTCAATATTGCATCAGATTGTTTCCATCAATGCCAAATGGGAAGATTGTTGATTATTGGGTTGGTTGTCATTGATGTCAACACTTGAAGAAAGTTTGGTCACGAATTTTGGTAGCACAAAGGTTTGGGTAATGGACCCAAGTTTGTTTGATATATAATGGTATGAGTTTTAATATATTTGAAGGTAAGACTATTCTAGATGAATAGTACATTTCATGCCATTTCTGGTGGTATGTGGAATGTTGGAGAACCCTCATGAGTCATGTAGAAGCACCAAAAGGTCAAAGTGGTTGCAAAGAAGAAATTATTAAAAAAATAAAGTGAAGCAATGAGTGTACTATAATTCAAATTGGATACAAAATAAATTATTTAAATAATAAAGTTAATGGATAAATTACAAAGTGGACAAGTGGTTAGAAGTGGGTTAGCCCTAAAATAAGGAAAGTGGTTTAAGATGGTTAGAAGGTAACCCCTTGAGGAAGCTACATAAAAGTATAAATAAGAGGCAAGGGTATCCCATTTTAATGAAACTTGAGAATATTGAATATCTACAAGTGATTGAGGTAACCAAAGGATATATAAGGCGAATTTCATAGGGAAGGTGAAGTAAAGAAGGCCAAAATTCAAGGGAGGATAAATTCTTTTGATGATGCTTTCTAAGGTATGTTATTTACAGGTCATCTTAGCATTTTTGCAATAACATTTTTTATAGAATGATTCAGATTGAGAAATATGGATAACATTGAGGAAACATATCCAAGTAGCTATGATAAAAACTTGAGCTTGTTGATCTTTGTATTTTTGGAGTTAGAATCCGTGGAAAATAGGGTTTGTGGCTAGTCCTGAAAGTAGTGTAAAACAAGTGTTTCAGGTAAACACTTCGTAACTTCCTCATAACAGATCCAAATTTAGTAAGACCAAATGTATTGGTTAGAGTATAGTATGTATCATGTTTCGCACCATTTTCATATCCATGCAACACATATTTCATGTGGGGCACACTCTACAAGTTATGTTGCTAGAATAAGCCAAAATTCAACAAGGTATGCCATTTTTGCTATAATGCCTTTTCTTAGAGATTCCAAGTAGTGAAACTTTGAGGAATTGCATAAAATACACTTAAGAACATTGTGTAATATTTTCATGCCTTCATTCATTACAGATACATAGTTATTCTTATTTCAATTTAGGGTTGTTGACTAATCCAAAATTAGTCATTTGAGACTAAAGTAAAGTTTGATGAAAATGCTAGTCTCTTGTTGTTAAAGTTAAGGGAGTTTTGCAGGTATGTTATCATATACACGAGGCTTATTACAAAGTTACAAATCATATTTGGATGATGAAATTGATGAGGGATTTTGGTTGAGGTACATGTTGGGTACATGGTTGAGACAAGTAGTTGATGAGTTGGCACACACATGAGGTGTATACTTGATGATGTTGGTACATATTGATGATCCATAGTTTATGTGTATTTGGTGCATGATTGATACCTATTTGGTGTATGGTTTATGCACTCATTTATGGTATAGGTTGAGGTATAGGTTGGTGCATGGTTGATGCACTTGTTTATGGTACAAGTTGATTACAGGTTGTTTGGTACAAGTTGAGGTACATGTTGGTGCATGGTTTATGCACATTTTTATGGTATATGTTTATTACAGTTTGTTTGGTATAGGTTTTTACAAGTTTTGTGGTGCAGGTTGACTCATACAGGTTTACAACAATATATCTCACAATGATAGTGTGACAGTGGTTCCATCATTCTACTTCTATGACAGGGTGGTTGGATGGGGAAAGGACATGTAGTTGTAGCCACATTCCAGTTGTATATGGAGAACATAGGGGGTTCTAGCGTCTTTATGGTTGTATCCAAAGAACTAGGAGTTGGAGCTTCCCTCAAGTTGTAGCCTGAGAAGCTAGGGGGTTGGAGCCTCCTTCCAGTTGCAGATGGAAAACAAAGGAATTTGGTTCTTCCAATGAATGTAATTCTTAAAGACATATAATAAAAATCACTCTTTATTTTCTCCCACTTTTTGTTTCCACGTAAAAGCACTATTGTATTGTGTATGTGTATGATTTCTCATTTGTTCATTGCTTATTTACTCTAAAACTATTGGATGATTATGATGCATTGATATAACACTTTCATTTTATGGTTAAAAAGGATTAAATTTATCTATTCCTGATTCACCCCCCTCTCAGTAATCCAACAAATTTCCCCTTATTTGATTCTATATGATTATCATAATATTTGGACAGAATTAAGATTTTCATATTATAACATTATATCTATAATAAATCTATACATGATACATTTGATCTTCTGAAAGGAGTGTGTTTGTGTCTTCATGTGTGCATATTCACATTGACAAGAGCGAAGGACATCTTCGAGAATGAAAACAATAAAGGAGCATATAGGGATAACCATCAGGTGACAAGGTAATCCTTTCCATCCCATTCACATATACATCGTTTCCATGTATTATTTATATCTAGGAAGGTCCATCGTTTGTATCTCTATTATGTCTTAGGTATAGGGAGAGCCTAAGGGAGGTAACTCTTGTAGGGTGTAATTATCCTACAACACATGGTCATGGTATAGGTCTAGGTCATGGTCTAGGTCATTCGATACCTTTCTATGTCTACGCTTTTCCATGTCTTCGTCTAGGTCTAGGTATATGTCTTTCCATGTATAGGTCAAGGCCATTTATTGACTTTCCATGTACCAAAATTACTAGTGTGTGAGAGTGAGAGAGAGAGAGAGAGAGGAAAGAAAAGAGGGGGGTAGAGAGAGAAAGAATGAGAGAGAGAGAGAGAGAGAGAGAGAGAGAGGAAGGCAAAGAGGGGGGTACAGAGAGAATGTGTGAGAGTGTGAGAGGGAGAGAGAGGAAGATGCAGAGAGGGTGTATAGAGAGAGTGTGACTATGTGTGTATGTGTGAGAGAGTGAGAGGGAGAGAGAGGGAGAGAGAGGGAGAGGGAGAGAGATGGTAGAGAGAGAGAGTGAGAGGAAGTTTGGAGAGGGAGGGAAGGAAGGTAGAGATAGGTAAAGAGAGAGAGGGAGTGGAGTGGGGTAGAGAGAAGGGAAGATAGGGATATATGTAGAGAGGGAGGGAGTGGTGGGAGAGAGAGGGAGAGGGAGAGAGATGGTAGAGAGAGAGAGTGAGAGGAAGTTTGGAGAGGGAGGGAAGGAAGGTAGAGATAGGTAAAGAGAGAGAGGGAGTGGAGTGGGGTAGAGAGAAGGGAAGATAGGGATATATGTAGGAAAGAGAGAGGGAGGGAGTGGTGGTAGAGAGAGGGGTGAGGGGGGTAGAGGGAGAGTGTGTGTGAG
>ML778594.1:417331-430595 GCA_009831015.1 Picea engelmannii | reverse complement strand
GAGAGAGAGAGAGAAGGTGGGTAGAGAGAGGTAAAGAGATAAATGGGGGGAGAGTGGGGTATATAGTGAGTGAGAGAGGGAGGGGGATATAGAGTGGGGGAGAGATATGGTTAAATTTGTTATAATTTTAGAAGTTATATTTATCTTCTTTTACATTCATTAACAACTGCATGTAATAGGATTATTGAAATATAAAAAACTATAGAACAGAAGATATATCTTCAGAACCCCTCATGGGGGAGAAAACCAAACAACCAATTCTTCAATATATATTTCCACGTTATATCTCTCCACAAATAGACCATGACCAAGATACGAAATACCAAGAAACTAATACCTCTTGCGTTATATCTTCCTTTCTATGCTCCAAATACACAAGATAAGGTGAGGCATGTGTGTGTACAAAGGATAGGAACTTGAACTCTATTTATACACATAATTGACTCTCGAAAAGGCGCAACCCTAATAGGGGTTGTTTTTACTTTTATAATAAGGATAACAATAAAATACTATTTATAGAATAAGATTACAATAACCTTCTCGAGGTTTGACCAATACAAATACAAAACAATATCTTTCATATTTACATAAGAATATCAACACTTCCTCTTAACTAGGAAGATATTCTTTGTTTCTACACAAGATCATGACCATTGACTATTGAACATATGAATCTATACATCACTGGATATCCGTATTAAAACATGACTTCACAATCAATACATCAAAGTCGTGTCGGTAGCTCTGAAATAACTTCAATATGTCACCATGACATCCAACACCCCGCAATGCATTTGTACCTCATCATGTGCACCCATGTGAATTCACAACTAATGCATCCAATGCCTGTGGGTAGCTCTCAAATAGATACAACATGTCCCTAGGACATCCACTACCCTCCAATGCATTTGTACCTCATCATACTCTCTAAAGAGGGAGCACACCAAGATTTTCCCTAAAGTGCCCGAACTTCGTCCTCAATAGTGGCTTGGTCAACACGTCTGCTATCTACTCCTTAGTAGTCACGTACTGAAGCATCATTGTTCCCATCTACACCATATCCATGATACAGTGATATTTGGTCTCTATATGCTTCGATCTATCATGGAACACCATATTCTATGACAACTTCATGCAACTCTGGTTGTCACACCAAATGCAGGTCGCCTCCATTTTGAGACCAAATAGCCGAGACAACAGCTTTCAAATTCACACTACTTCTCTACATGCTTCATGTGGTGCAACATATTCAACCTTAGCCATACTTAGTGCTACACATGACTTGTTCCTGCTGCTTCATGAAACCATAATGGAGCTTAGAGTGAAGAAATATGTCGAAGTACTCTTTGATTAGGAATACTATTGTCTGAATACGAATCCAAATATCCATATAACCCGAAATCATGATCTGTCACATACCTAACACCATAATTCAATGTACCCATAAGGTACCTCATCACATGTTTTGTTGCAACCAAATGAACTTTCCTTGGTTGCTCCATATACTGACTCAGGGTGTTAACAAAAAAACATATATTTGGTCTCATGTTCATCAAGTACATAAAAAAAACCACCATATGGATGTATAAAGTAACGCCCATAGTCTCTCAAGTCATATCCTATAGAAACTTCAGATTTGATACCATAGGTGTAGCCATTTCCTTGCAATCCAACATCCCAAACTTCTTTAGGATTTCCACTACAAACTTCCCTTGATTCATAAATATTTCATCCTATCTCTGCCATACCTCAAGACCAAAAAAGTAATGCATCATCCTGAGATATTTAATCTCAAACTCAACAACCAATTTTCTCTTACACTCTGAGATGAACTTTTCCACACCTGTTAGAAACAATCCATCCACATACAATAGTAGTATTACCAGACCATCATCCACAACCTTAAAGTAAAGGTTAGGATTTTCACTACTCTTTATAAATCCTAAGGTCATCATAAAAATATCAATCTTACCATACCATGTGTTGGGTGCCTACTTTAATCCATATAAATCCTTCCTCAATCTAGACACATGCATCTCCCTATCATGTACCTTGAACCCTTGTGGCTGCTCCACATATACTTCCTCTTTTATTTCACCATTCAAGAAGGTCATATTCACAACCATCTAATGCACCTTCTATTTCATTACTATGGCCAATGAAAGTATATTCCTTATTGAGGTGTATCTCGCCACGAGAGAAAATTTCTCCTCACAGTCAATGCCCTCCTTCTGAGAGAATCCTTGAGCCACAAATATATCCTTATACTTTTCAATATTTCCACAAACTACATGTTTCTTCTTATAGATATATTTTGAACTTACTACTGATTTATCCTTCATTCTAGGGACCACATCCCAGACATCATTATTTACTATGGACTGATATTCCTCCCCCATGGAATCCTTCCATACCCTCTTTTCTCCAACCTCTTCATAATTGGATAGTTCTGCATCTATGATATCACACAAACATGCCACATAGATGGAATACATTTTCGGCTTCTTACTTTCCCTGAGATAATTTTCTATGGCACCATATCTTTTTGTATCTCTGATGAGCTCATGTGCCCAAGGTGGTCTTCTCTTACGAGAAGGAATCTTTGCTTCCCTATGAGGTTCTACCATGTCATTATCCTCATGCATGACTTCCTCTGTTTCAACTGCTTCTACCTATGGAACTCTAGTAACTTTATTCTACTCCTCATGAACCTCTTTTGCACAGTCCTGTTTTGATATGTTGAAAGTTGCACTCTCATCGAAGGTGACATATCGACTAATATCAACTTTCCGGTGATCAGGAATATATATCTTGTATGCCTTCAATGTGTCACTGTAACCAAAAAATATTCCATTCTTTCTGGATGTTACAATTTTGTCCTCTTTTCCTTGGGAAAATGCATAAATACGGGGAAACCAAATATCCTTATATGGATGACTTCTGAATTATCTCCTAAAAACATCTCCTCTGGTGTCTTGTTTTCAATTAATTTTTGGGGACTTCTATTATGCATGCACACTGCAGTATTTCTTGCTTCTTCCCACATATGTATAGGTAGATCTTGATCATGTATCAAAGCCTTCACTGCTTCCATGATCATTCGCTTCTCCTTTCTGCTACTCCATTCTGCTGAGGATTGTAGGGAGTAGAAAAATCCCTCTTAATCCTATATTCCTTGCAATATTCTTTGAATTCATTTGAAGTGAATTCTCCTCCATTATCTAATCACAAGGTATTTATCTTCTTCTCTTTTAGGTTTTCTATCGGTGCCTTAAATTCAATGAATTTTTCTAACTCTTCATTATTTTCCTTCAACAAATAGATCCAGGTTTTATGTGAGTAATAATCAATAAAATACACATAATATACACACCCACTTAGTTAAGTTGTTGTCATTGGTCCACACACATTTGAGTGCACAATGTCCAATACTCTTTTGGCTCTACTATCACTGTTGGGAAATGAGTGTTTCATGTTATTTCCTTATGTGAAACCTTTTTACATACCATCTAGTTTTTCCTAGATCTCTGGTAGTCCTGTCACCATATTGATCACACTCAGTATGGCCTTTAATATAGGTGATAAAATATCATATGCCATAATTCATTAGGATTCATAATGTCGTGAATTAATGTTGAATCTGATCACCCTTTCAATTTGTAGAGTCCTCCCTCTTGAACTCCAATCACCAAAGCATCATAAAAATTCTTCCCTCTAAGACACATGAGAACTTTTCCATCGACAAATGAAACTATTTAACCCTTCTCATCCAATTCTGAAATCAATAAAAGGTTCTTCTTCAATCCAGGAACATAGAGATATCCCTTATTCCTCATTGGATTTCCTGAGTCTAACTTGTAGGAGGCTTATCCTACTCCTTTGATCGGATACTAATATTCATCTCCCAATTTCACCTTATGTGTTGAATACTTATGAGTAAGGTTAAACAAGGAGTCTTTATAACCCATCATGTGCTTGGAAGAACCAATTTCCAGTAGCCAAGTGTCGCTAAGTTCCTGTAAGAGATGTAATAAGAAAATACTCCTCATCACTTGATTCATATTCCTTTGCAACCTTCTTCGGTGGATCATCATATTCAGATATATGAACATGATACCTTTACCTCCTTTCTTTTACCTTGGTCTCTGAATGAGGGAACAATTCCTAGCAATGTGTCCCTTTTTCCGACAATAGAAACATATGTTATTTGGGTTATTTCTTTGTCCCTTATAAAAATTCTTGGGTGAGGAGCGTTATTTCTTGCTCTTTCCTTTCCTAGTGTGGGAAGCTAGGTATTGATCATCATATTCCATCTTCTCTTCTCTTGTTTCCATCCTTGTTTCTTCTTGGTTGCAATATTCCCATAACCTAATGAACTTGGGTAGCTTCCTTCTTGAGCATATCCTTTAAATAAATTCATCCCATGAACTTGGGAGGCTATTCAATACGGTCATCACCATTAATTATTCATTCAATGTATCACCAATGGATTCCATCTGCTCCTTGATTTGGTTCACTATTGAGAAGTAAGAGTGGATGGTTTCTGTTTCAACATCTTCAGGTTCTTTAACTGAGTTCTCAAAGTCATTCTTTGGTTGTTGTTGTTTCCTTCAAACATTCGGGTTAAGGAATCCATCATTTATTTTGGAGTGAATAATTAAGATATGTGATGAATAATATGGTCTTTAATGGAGTTTTCAATAATCCTCTTTGCTTTTTCAATATCCTTCTTGTTATTTTCTTTAGCCTCATTTCGCTCTGGTTTTGAAATCTCTTCTTTAGTGAACTTCTCTAGATCACGTTCTTCTAGGAGGAGAGATACTTTGTACCTCCAAGCTATGAAGTTTCCAACTCCCTCCAGATTCTCATCAATATCGGTTCGAGTAGTCATCCTGCCCCTAAAACAACAATTATGGATTCTAATGATCTGATCCAGGGAAAAGATTCACTCCACTAGGGTGCACCTGCTGGTGGTATTTTCTTGTTCGATAACCACGCCTATCAAGAAAAATGACTCCTTTTTTCTTCTAAATCTATTAATTTTCTTCTATTAAGGCATGGTCTGATACCATCTTAGAAATTTAGAAGTTACAGTTATCTTATTTTACATTCATTAACAATTGCATGTAATAGGATCACTGAAAGATAAAAAATTATAGAATACAAGATATATCATGGGAAATCCTCATGGGGGATAAAACCAAGCAACTAATTCTTGAGTGTATATTCCTTCAACCAATACAATGTCATGTTATATCTCTCCACAAATATACCAATACAAATTTACCAAAGACCAAGAAACCAAGACCTCCTGCACTAGACCTTCCTTTCTATGCTCCAAATACACAAGAGAATTTGAGTTGTGTGTGTATACAAATGAGAGGAACTTAACCTCTATTTATACACATAATTGACTCCCTAAAAGACTCAACCCTAATATGGGTTGTTTTTACTTTTATAGTAAGGATAAGAACTAGAACATCCATTATTGGAGTGGATGGTGAATGCCAATAGGCATCACTGCCAATTTAACATTTTAGAGAAATAATTTAAAACTTCACATATGTGTAATCTGTCTACCCTCATACCCTACCCCGATTGAAGAAAATATTGAATTCAAGAAACATGAAAGAAAAAACAGAATCATGATGGGAAGTTCGTATATAGAGAAAAAAGACCACTACAACCCTTGATATTCGTTCTCTGAAGGAGAAATTCGTTGGATAGTTTTCATATTATACAACATATTCCCATAATTTTCATATTCACGTAGTATTGGAATGAGTTGAGAGATGCATTCATATTCGCATAGTATTGGAATGAATATGAGAGATGAATAAACCTAACATGATCTTATTAATATTACCATATCTGTGTGCATAGGCGAGGCTTATTGCTAATGAAATAATGCCCATAGTCATTGAGATCATAAAACAATGCAAGGATTATTTATATATCTATGCACATTGGCTAGGATTATTTCCAATAAAACAATGCCCACAATATTCTGCATCATAAAACAATGCATCGACAAGGTTTATTTCTAATAAAACAATGCCCACTAGCATCCAAATTATAAATTTGCATGTTTTTGCTTGTGGAAATAGTATACCTGATATGGATCTATGCAATTGGTCTTCCCTCATGCCTAGATGCTCACCTAGATTACCATGACAGGATAAACGTTGAATTTCTTGGAACAATACTAAGTGAACCTTATATCGTATAGATGGACATTTATATAAGAGAAGAAAATGGTGGATCTAGGAGATTATCACATGCAAGAAGCAAAAAATCCACCTTTGGTTTGATCCCACCACTGATTTGATCTACACAATCCATTATTGTGTTTAGTGTGATTTTTTTTTTCTAAAGAAAATAAAGAACAATTGTGTTTAGTGTGATCTCCTTGTTCCAAAATCCAAGTTGTACCATCCTGAGATGAAGATGAACTCAGATTCTCAATTTCTTTATTTTTTTAAAAATTAGGGTATTAAAAATGTAATTTTTCATCAAACAAATAGAGTGGTGTATACTGTGTGTATCATGACAAGAAATGCATCCTTGCAAACAAAGAAGAAATGCAACTTTGCAAACACACAAGAGAGAATACATGCACTTTTTTAAATGACCTTCGTTATATGTTTTGTCCTCTTTGTGTTTGCTGATTGAACCACAATGAAATAAGAATAGAGACACAAGCATTCTAAATTGGAGAAGTTCTACCACTTTGGAAAAATGCCAACCATTTTTTCTCAACAGGTGGAAAACCATCCTTCATGCGACCCACTCAAGTAGTGAATGAGTTTTGTAGTTTCCACAATGGAATACTCAACATGACATTGGAATCTGAACATGGAAATCATAGTGGCCACAACAACATGCTTCATTTGTGACCAACATATTTCATCTAAATAAATGCCATGTCTTTTCCCAGAAAAACTCGTAGGACACCACCATGGAAGAATGTGAACTTGACTCTGTTCTTTTACTCACTTCTCCAGCTTGAATTGGAAGCAAATTGCCCCCCAAAGACCGATATGGAGCATGCGGTTCCACTTTGCAGATGAAACAATAGGTGGGAGTATATGAAACGTTACATGGTAAATATAAGACACCCAACGCACTAATCAAATGGTTCATGGTGGAAGGTTGATGGTGGAAGAAAATGCAACAAACACATCCCACCAATAAGTGTTCAAGAAATGCAGTAAAAATATTAAAATGGACATAGAAAAAAACCTTAAATGTGTGCATTATTCAGTAAAATCTATTGATCATTCATTACTATGTTAATCACTCTAATCACCCTTTTTAATGACTAACAGACAAGTTTTTTCATGCAAGGAAGTTAATGGTTGAAATCATAGCCTTTAATTTAGTGTGATGACTAAGAATATTCCCAACATATGAAATCATGTCCGTTGAAAACCCATCTATGATTAAAAGCTCATTAAATATAATCATTTTCAATAGGTGTATGTCTCTCGACATAATAAAATAATAATTTTTTTTGAGTTGATTTATAAAATACGATTACAATAACATTCTCTAGGTTTAACCAATACAAATACAAAAGAATTTCTTTCATAGTTACATCAAAATATCAACACGATCCAATAGATAGAGGGGGAGTAAGATATAATGGGAGGGAGGGAGAGATCCAACAAGAGTTGAAGAGAGGTTGAGAGTTAGATGGAGAGAGAGGGGGGGAGGGGCTAGAGAGAGAGGGACGTAGAAATAGAAGCAAAGATAAAGAGAGGGAATAGATAGAGGGGGAAGAGAGAGGGAATAGGGAGTGGCGGGAGAGAGGGGTATATACAGTGGAGAGAGTGGGGAGGTTAATTTTATCCTCTCTATGATTTCATGGTGCATTCCCACACATCTACACCACCTATGAGAAGAAAATATCATAGTAATCATAATTAAATTTGGCCCTTGATTTCACTGCATCTACACCTCCAAGCTATCACGATGTCACTTTATTTCAATCCATAAGTTTCTTGTCACTATTTGAATTAAGGGGACACTATCGTTTTCATATTTTTATATCTTACATAATTTTGTTTAAATAATTACTAATATAAATCCTACAAGACAATACATGTCAACAAATTAATAAGAGAGAGAAAGGGAGGGAGAGTAGGGCACAAAGAGGGAGGGGGATATATAGTGAGGGTGAGAGAGGGTTAGGTATAGGAGAGAGAGAGAGAGAGAGAGAGAGAATGGGGGGAGGGAGGTGTTATAAAGGAAGGGAGGGAGAGAAGGGTAGAGGGAAGGGATGGAGGGGATGAACAAAATGGGAGAGGAAGTGGATGTAGACGAAAGATCGATGTATATGGGTGGAAAAGGTGGAGGGGTAAGAAGAGGGGTATATAGGTGAGACAACTACAGGTGGGTATGATATTCTAGTGTACGAGAGGAAAAGGAGGAAACAAATAAGAAGAAATGAACCAAAGCATTTTTTGTTCCTAGAGTGTGTACATGTTCTTAGGAATGTGTGTATGTTAGTTCTAATTCAAATATTTTTCGTCGGGAATGAAAAATGTAGCATAATTCTATGCTCAGTTAGTTTCCTTAGATTTAGGTTCGAGATTATAAACCTAGTGGTTTGGTTTATGAATACCTAAAAACATCCATTATTATCAATACCTCTCTACATCCTTTTTTTTATATGTTATTTTTCTATAGGCTACACACATATGTTTTTGATGAAACTATAGATACATACATAGTCGGTCATGCACATTACAAACATATAATTTAAAAAAAAAAACAATATTGTTTAATATTTTTAATCTATTTTTGTCTTAACATATACCAAAATCCTAAAATGCATACTTCTTTTGTTTCTTCTATAACGTTTTGTCAGATTGACCATTTTTAAAACTAGTTATATACCACACTAGAAGATACTAATATCTACAATCTAAAAGAAAGAGAATTTTTTTTTATAATGTTAAGACCACGGTAGACTACACAGACCAAAGATGTTCTAATTTCAAGGATATGTGTACTTTCATAATTTAAAAAATATAAAATTAATTCTATAAATTTTGAAAAAAAAACAACACACTAGAAAAATGGGTTCTCTACAATTATACAATTTTTTGTAAGTAAATTCCATCATTAAGGTACTCAACACCTTCACTAATGGATACATATACCTTATATTTTTCTAGAAAAATAACATGTCATTGTTACAAAAACTCAAACTTCACATAGTTATTCATAATTTCTATAAATAAAAATTATATATTAAGAAAGCTAGTTCAATTTCCTAGATTTCATATTTTTACACCATATTCAAATTCATTGTAAAATTGCTTTGAATAATCCCTAAAAATTTGTTTTTTTTTCATGTTTGCATTGCCACTACCAAGTCATGAGAGATAAGCATTAGCTTGGACTCACCTTACATTCATTGTTCTTAAAAACAAAAAAAATATCATTTTTAAAAAGGCCACCCAACATTCAACAAATAATGTGCCTTGTGTGCTAAACCAAGAACATATTTAAGACATCATTAATATTTCACCTTCCTTTTTTAAAAATGGAATTGTTCCTTTTCCTTTGACTTCAACTAGCTTATCATCCCTCATCCCCCAAGAGTACTTCAGATTTTGTAGGTTCATCTATATTCACAAAGCTATGTTTGTTTATAGTAATGTGGTTGCTACATACTACTATCCAAAATCCATATCTCATTGGAATCATTATTAGTTGAATCAGAAGACAAAAATAAAGTTCCCATGTCTCCTTTTTCTTAAAAAATGATTAGGCGGTTTCTTTTGTTATTTTCCAACAATTCAATTCCTAGTGGCCAAACATTTTATAATAAAAACATTGAACTTGAGGTTTTCCAAATTGTTTACTGCCATCTTCACTACTATTATATATTTCATTTTTGTTAGCACAAAAACCCCTTTCTAGAGCCTCTATTTGATTGTCCTCTTCCTCATGCACTAGTGCATAATTTCCTCTTGGGAGAAATTTGAGTTTTAAACTTCATGAATCTTATCTCCACAAAGATTATTTTTTTCTTGAAAATCTTTCTAAAAAAAAATCAAAATATCTAGTTTTTCTTATAATATTGAAGAGTTTCCATAAGACTTAAGGTGGAATTCATTAGCACCAACAACATTATCTAATTTTTCATTTAGACTTCTTAATAAAATTTCAACATTTTTTTGAACTTTTCAATCTTCTCCATAAAATCTAATTTGATTAGATCTTCCCATAACTCTAGTGAACAAATCTTGCATATGTTAAACCATCAAGAAAATATAAAAAATAGAAAAACTGACGGAAAAAACTCACTCTAGAATTTCCATATATCAATATGTACATAATAATGTATATAAAGAACACATTGCACAAATGACCTCAAATGGTATGACCATCATGGTAATATAATGATATGAGATTAGATTTTCAACATCCCCCCTTCATCATAAGTTCATTCTTTCCTAAAAAACTGCCACTTCTTGACAACTAGTAATATGTCAAGTAGATATTCATATAAATGAATATGCTCTCTGAACTGTGAAAACATAACAGAAGATGAATTATTCTACTAAATTGGTGGTTTAAGGATGACCGCAAAATCTGAATAAAGAGATGATAAATCAAGAAAAAGGTCCCAAAATAAATGCTCTCGAAGTCAAAAGTTAGTAGAAGAAGAAAGTCTTCTGCTAAATTGCATGGTTTCAAGTTGACCATAAACTAACCAAGCAAAGGGATTAAATCTCAAAAAGAACAACTAATGTTGATGATGCTCTCTGAAAATGTAGCAAGAAGAATCTCATGTCTTCTACTTAATTGGTGGTTTCAAGCTCACCATAAACTATCAAGAGCTCAAAAACTATGAAGAGATGGTCTCACTATTTCCACAAACCATCTCAACAACAAACCAATTAATAATATGATTGTATGTTTAGGAAGAAGGCTACATACTTGCTTCCCATTCGATCATCTGTTCATAGGCTCTAAAAAAAACTTACTAATTGACTAAAAAATTTAGATGTTATTTCCCCTATCAGAGACATGTTGTTCAAATTCCCTTGCTACTAACCATGATTCATGCCCCTTGTCATGAACAATATGTGAAATCTCTCTCTCTCTCTCTCTCTCTCTCTCTCTCTCTATATATATATATATATATATATATATATATATAAAAGTATGGTGAAGAAGAGATCCAACACCTATATAAGATACTACATAAGGAATCTCTTTCACTGTAGACTTAATCTTTTTTTTTTTCAGACTTCTTCAACAAGAAACATTTTGTGGAACAATGTGTATTCTTTCCACAATGCATACAAGGATGAAGATTGAAACACTAATATTTCATAATTCCAACTTTGTCACAATGTTGGCATTTCAATATTTCATGCAAAATTGAAGTTGAAATTTCATTAACAAATCCAATACTTTGAAACTGTATTGGATTGGAGTAATCTGGATTAAAAAATGATACTTTCTTGTCATAACCAAGTTTTGTTCTGAGCTTGTTAGGAACAATTTCTTCCCAAGGTCTGATAATTAGTTTAGGAAGGACAAGTTGAGCATTACAATCATAAGCTTCATTGAATTCACTAATTTTGTTGTGAGCAGACTCCAATTTTTTTTTGAGAAAAATCAAATTCATAATGGTTTTTATTTTGTTACAGATCTTGTTGTTGGAGATGTGACTAAAGCTGTAAAAAATCAGAGAGAGTTGTCTTGTCAATTGTGACTGTGTTGTCATCAGAAGAAAGAAGTAGAGTGTTATGTAACTCTACCAAACCATTAATTTGAGCCATGAAAATGGAACCAAAATAAGGGCATGTTGCAATTCCACCCTTTTACAATAATTCAACTGGATAATCAAAGTTTTAATTTCAACATAGGGGTGTTGGATTCAACCAAAAATGAACCCAATTACAATCATAATTAAATTCAACAATATTTGATAATCACAAAAGGAACAACATTAAGTATCACAAATTGCAAGTCATAAAATTCCGAATATACACAAGTCGAGAATGCAGGAGTTGAATTATTCTTTAAAATTTTGGATGGTGTGTATGTAAATCTATGAAATATGTAAACATTTCCTTGCTCTCCAAAAAATGTATATACCACAATCTATTCTTTATGAAATTCCAAAAATAAATCCTACTTCATATTTACAAATTAAAATAAATCACACTTATCATATCTTCATTAGATTGTCGATTTCTATATTTCTCCAACGCCTCCTCCACAAACTTGTCTTTTAATTCAGGTTTTTTTGTGGATTTGCAAGTCTTTTTGCCTTGGGAGCTCCTCATAATGTGAACAGACGACTCAACTTCTCTCACTCACTTCCATTAATTGTAGGCACTTATTGAGTGATATTGAGTTCCTTTGTTAATTCTCATATAGCTATGAAGCCTCCAATTAATTTTTTTATAGATCCTATTATTTTTAAATATAAGCCAATGAATATATTAAGAAAATGAAAAAGACTTTGGTATCATAATACCAATATCTCGTTCCCGTACATTTCAAAAAAAGGGAATTAAATCAAATACTTTACCTTTCAAAATCGTTCCCTTATTTGGGACCTGCACCATTGGATTCCACAATTCTCCTTGATCATCATGATACCCTTTGCATGTTACCCATTTTTTGTGTGGAGCCACCCTCCCATTTCATGTGCCCCCTTTCACCATGTCTGACAACCGCAACCCAGACCTTGAATCACGCCTCAATACCTTGTCATTTCATTTCTCTGCAACTGAGAAGGAAGTGCATAAAATTAATGCCAATATGACCACCATCGATGCCAACATACATTCTTCCATAGACATAAAAATGAAAAATAAAAGCAAGACCTCTCTTCCATTCTTGCATGCTTCACTAGCCATCTTTGCGCCAAAATAAATAATCATGGAGACCTTACCTCATCTGACCAACCTTTTCACCGCAAAGGTGAGAATTCCTCAAATTCCTAGACTTTTCAATCCCATCACTTTCAAAATGACCTACACCTTCCTAGAGTGGACGTGAAAAAATTTGATGGCTCTGGTTGTAACGACCCTCCTCGTTAGCAACTACTCTGTTAACAGGTGCAAAAATATATATTTTTTTGCTTTTGCATTAAAGTGTGTGTGCGCGTAGAAGTACGGACTCACGTGACTCTACGTCGCCACCCGACAATCGACAACACTGACCCGACAAGAAGATGATTACGACTTTGTACAACACCAATTAAATGAACAAGCGTCCTCCAGGA
>ML778594.1:391063-417281 GCA_009831015.1 Picea engelmannii | reverse complement strand
ATGGGGGAAGGGAGGTGTTATAAAGGAAGGGAGGGAGAGAGGGGTAGAGGGAAGGGATGGAGGGGATGAACAAAATGGGAGAGGAAGTGGATGTAGACGAAAGATCGATGTATATGGGTGGAAAAGGTGGAGGGGTAAGAAGAGGGGTATATAGGTGAGACAACTAGAGGTGGGTATAATATTCTAGTGTACGAGAGGAAAAGGAGGAAACAAATAGGAAGAAAGGAACCAAAGCATTTTTTGTTCCTAGAGTGTGTACATGTTCTTAGGAATGTGTGTATGTTAGTTCTAATTCAAATATTTTTCATCGGGAATGAAAAATCTAGCATAATTCTATGCTCAGTTAGTTTCCTTAGATTTAGGTTTGGGATTATAAACCTAGTGGTTTGGTTTATGAATACCTAAAAACATCCATTCTTATGAATACCTCTCTACATCCTTTTTTTTATGTTATTTTTCTATAGGCTACACACATATGTTTTTGATGAAACTATAGTACATACAGAGTCGGTCATGCACATTACAAACATATAATTATAAAAAAAAAAACAATATTGTTTACTATTTTTAATCTATTTTTGTCTTAACATATACCAAAATCCTAAAATGCTTACTTCTTTTGTTTCTTCTATAACGTTTTGTCAGATTGACCATTTTTAAAACTAGTTATATACCGCACTAGAAGATATTGATATCTACAATCTAAAAGAAAGAGAATTTTTTTTATATAATGTTAAGACCGTGGTAGACTACACAGACCAAAGACGTTCTAATTTCAAGGATATGTGTACTTTCATAATTTAAAAAATATAAAATTAATTCTATAAATTTTGAAAAAAAAACAACACACTAGAAAAATGGGTTCTCTACAATTATACAATTTTTTGTAAGTAAATTCCATCATTAAGGTACTCAACACCTTCACTAATGGATACATATACCTTATATTTTTCTAGAAAAATAACATGTCATTGTTACAAAAACTCAAACTTCACATAGTTATTCATAATTTCTGTAAATACAAATTATATATTAAGAAAGCTAGTTCAATTTCCTAGATTTCATATTTTTACACCATATTCAAATTCATTGTAAAATTGCTTTGAATAATCCCTAAATTTTTTTTTTTTTTTTTCATGTTTGCATTGCCACTACCAAGTCATGAGAGATGAGCATTAGCTTGGAGTCACCTTACATTCATTGTTCTTAATAACAAAAAAAATATCATTGTTAAAAAGGCCACCCAACATTCAACAAATAATCTGCCTTGTGTGCTAAACCAAGAACATATTTAAGACATCATTAATATTTCACCTTCCTTTTTTTTAAATGCAATTGTTCCTTTTCCTTTGACTTCAACTAGCTTGTCATCCCTCATCCCCCAAGAGTACTTCAGATTTTGTAGGTTCATCTATATTCACAATGCTATGTATGTTTATAGTAATGTGGTTGCTACATACTACTATCCAAAATCCATATCTCATTGGAATCATTATTAGTTGAATCAGAAGACAAAAATAAAGTTCCTATGTCTCCTTTTTCTTAAAAAATGATTAGGTGGTTTCTTTTGTTATTTTCCAATAATTCAATTCCTAGTGGCCAAACATTTTATAATAAAAACATTGAACTTGAGGTTTTCCAAATTGTTTACTGCCATCTTCACTACTATTATATATTTCATTTTTGTTAGCACAAAAACTCCTTTCTAGACCCTCTATTTGATTGTCCTCTTCCTCATGCACTAGTGCATAATTTCCTCTTGGGAGACATTTGAGTTTTAAACTTCATGAATCTTATCTCCACAAAGATTATTTTTTTCTTGAAAATCTTACTAAAAAAAATCAAAATATCTAGTTTTTCTTATAATATTGAAGAGTTTCCATAAGACTTAAGGTGAAATTCATTAGCACCAACAACATTATCTAATTTTTCATTTAGACTTCTTAATAAAATTTCAACATTTTTTTGAACTTTTCAATCTTCTCCATAAAATCTAATTTGATTAGGTCTTCCCATAACTCTAGTGAAAAAATCTTGCATATGTTAAACCATCAAGAAAATATAGAAAATAGAAAAACTAATGGAAAAAACTCACTCTATAATTTCCATATATCAATATGTACATAATAATGTATATAAAGAACACATTGCACAACTGACCTCTAACAGTATGACCATCATGGTAAGATAATGATATGAGATTAGATTTTCAACATCCCCCCTTCATCATAAGTTCATTCTTTCCTAAAAAACTGCCACTTCTTGACAACTAGTAATATGTCAAGTAGATATTCATATAACTGAATATGCTCTCTAAACTATAAAAACATAACAGAAGATGAATTATTCTACTAAATTGGTGGTTTAAGGATGACCGCAAACTCTGAATAGAGAGATGATAAATCAAGAAAAAGGTCCCAAAATAAATGCTCTCGAAGTCAAAAGTTAGTAGAAGAAGAAAGTCTTCTGCTAAATGGCATGGTTTCAAGTTGACCATAAACTAACCAAGCAAAGGGATAAAATCTCAAAAAGAACAACTAATGTTGATGATGCTCTCTAAAAATGTAGCAAGAAGAATCTCATGTCTTCTACTTAATTGGTGGTTTCAAGCTCACCATAAACTATCAAGAGCTCAAAAACTATGAAGAGATGGTTTCACTATTACCACAAACCATATCAACAACAAACCAATTAATAATATGATTGTATGTGTAGGAAGAAGGCCCTACATACTTGCTTCCCATTCGATCATCTGTTCGTAGGCTCTAAAACAAACTTATAAATTGACTAAAAAATTTAGATGTTATTTCCCCTGTCAGAGACATGTTGTTCAAATTCCCTTGCTACTAACCATGATTCATGCCCCTTGTCATGAACAATATGTGAAATCTCTCTCTCTCTCTCTCTCTCTCTCTCTCTCTCTATATATATATATATATATATATATATATATATATATATATAGAGAGAGAGAGAGAGAGAGAGAGAGAGAGAGAGAGAGAGAGAGAGAGAGAGAGAGATTTCACATATTGTGAAGAAGAGATCCAACACCTGTATAAGATACTACATAAGGAATCTCTTTCGTTGTAGACTTAATCTTTTTTTTTTTTCAGACTTCTTCAACAAGAAACATTTTGTGGAACAATGTGTATGCTTTCCACAATGCATACAAGGATGAAGATTGAAACACTAATATTTCATATTTCCAACTTTGTCACGATGTTGGCATTTCAATATTTCATGCAAAATTGAAGTTGAAATTTCATTAACAAATCCAATACTTTGAAACTGGATTGGATTGGAGTAATCTGGATTAAAAAATGATACTTTCTTGTGATAACCAAGTTTTGTTCTGAGATTGTTAAGAACAATTTCTTCCCAAGGTCTGATAATTGGTTTAGGAAGGGCAAGTTGAGCATTGCAATCATCAGCTTCATTGAATTCACTAATTTTGTTGTGAGAAGACTCCAAATTTTTTTGAGAAAAATCAAATTCATAATGGTTTTTATTTTGTTACAGATCTTGTTGTTGGAGATGTGACTAAAGCTGTAAAAAATAAGAGAGAGTTGTCATGTCAATTGTGACTGTGTTGTCATCAAAAGAAAGAAGCAGAGTGTTATGTAACTCTACCAAACCTTTAATTTGAGCCATGAAAATAGAACCAAAATAAGCGCATGTTGCAATTCCACCCTTTTTTCAATAATTCAACTGGATAATCAAAATTTTAATTTCAACATAGGGGTGTTGGATTCAACCAAAAATGAACCCAATTACAAGCATAATTAAATTCAACAATATTTGATAATCACAAAAGGAACAACATTAAGTATCACAAATTGCAAGTCATAAAATTCCGAATAGACACAAGTCGAGAATGCAGGAGTTGAATTATTCTTTAAAATTTTGGATGGTGTGTATGTAAATCTATGAAATATGTAAACATTTCCTTGCTCTCCAAAAAATTTATATGCCACGGTCTATTCTTTATGAAATTCCAAAAATAAATCCTACTTCATATTTAAAAATTAAAATAAATCACACTTATCATATCTTCATTAGATTGTCGATTTCTATATTTCTCCAACGCCTCCTCCACAAAATTGTCTTTTAATTAAGGTTTTTTTGTGGATTTGCAAGTCTTTTTGCCTTGGGAGCTCCTCACAATGTGAATAGACGACTCAACGTCTCTCACTCACTTCCATTAATTGTAGGCACTTATTGAGTGATATTGAGTTCCTTTGTTAATTCTCCTATAGCTATGAAGCCTCCAATTAATTTTTTTATAGAGCCTATTATTTTTAAATATAAGCCAATGAATATATTAAGAAAATGAAAAAGACTTTGGTATCATAATACCAACATCTCGTTCCCGTACATTTCAAAAAAAGGGAATTAAATCAAATACTTTACATTTCAAAATTGTTCCCTTATTAGGGACCTACACCATTGGATTCCACAATTCTCCTTGATCATCATGATACCCTTCACATGTTACCCATTTTTTGTGTGGAGCCACCCACCCCTTTCATGTGACCCCTTTCACCATGTCTGACAACCGCAACCAAGACCTTGAATCACGCCTCAATACCTTGTCATTTCATTTCTCTGCAACCGAGAAGGAAGTGCATAAAATTAATGCCAATATGACCACCATCAATGCCGACATACATTCTTCCATAGACATAAAAATGAAAAATAAAAACAAGACCTCTCTTCCATTCTTGCATGCTTCACTACCCATATTTGCACCAAAATAAATAATCATGGAGACCTTACCTCATCTGACTAACCTTTACACCGCAAAGGTAATAATTCCTCAAATTCCTAGACTTTTCAATCCCATCACTTTCAAAATGACCTACACCTTCCTAGAGTGGATGTGAAAAAATTCGATGGCTCAGATCCCATGGCTCTGGTCAGCCAAATGGAACATTACTTCTCTTTTCATGGAATTACCGATGAGTTGGCCAAACTTTGTTATGGTGTTCTCCATTTGTGTCTTGAATTCTAGAAATGGTGGAAATGGCATAAAAAGGCACGCCAAGGGTATATGGCTTGGACATAGTTTGTTTCAGAGATCTATGACCTCTTTGAAATAGACATCGATCATTTAGAGTGTTTGATCAAGTTGAAACAAACTAGTCTAGTGTAAGAGGCCTTTGATAAATTGGCTTTCAGAATGAAGGGCATGACATGTGCGTTTTTCAAGGAATGCTTTATCAATGGCCTCAAGGATGAAATTCATCCCCATGTCCTCATGGATCGCCCCCAGACTTGGTTGGAAGCTAAAAAATGGCACAAGGAAACACAACAAGTCATCTCATCCCAAACCATTAAAATGCATTTTATTCCTTTCCCTAAACCCACATTGCCCACCCCTCCTGCCACTCCCCTCAAGATCTGGAAATTTACTTCGGATGAAATGGTTGGAATCCAACTTAAGGGATTTGTTATAATTTTGATGACAAGTATTTTCGAGGGAACAAGTGTAAGGAACATAAATGTTTTATGGCTACTTCAAAGGATGTTTCTGAATAAAATGAAGATGTTTCTCATGTACCCAAGATACCCCACTCGATTATCTTAATCACCCTCTGATACACAAGAAGTTGAACCACTGATTTCTCTGAATGGACTCACAGGTTTCTTTTCTCAAACCCTCAAGTTAATTTTCTACATTAATAACTGAAAATTCATCATTCTAGTTGACAGTGGAAACACCCATAATTTTATTCATCGATGCATTTTCCAAGAAGCTAATTAATATATCCGCCTAGTTAAAAATTTCCAAATCATGATTGCTAATGGGGTTTCCATGAAATGTGGAGGGCGTTGTGAAAATTTGCACCTCCAAATTGGTCAATACCACCTAAAATATCATATGTTTTCTATTAACATGGGCGGTTGTGACATTGTACTAGGTGTGAAATGGTTACACACTATTGGACCTATCACCATGGATTTCCAGAAATTAACCATGCAATTCCAGCAAGAGGACCAAAAGCATTAGTTCCAAAGAATCACAATAGGGTCACCATAGATCATCAGTTCCCACCGAATGGAAAATATCCTCAAAAAAGGTAACGCTGGCATTATTTCCAAAATTCATTCCATTCAGGCTATTGAGACACCCTTTATACATCCAGACCTCCAATCTATCCTCTCCCAACACCAAGTTGTGTTTTAAACCCCCAGGGACTTCCCGCTTCATGAGGTATCCATGATCATTCTATTCCTCTAGTTCTGAGTCATCTTCCTCCAAATGATCACCCTTATCATCATCCCTTCTCCCATAAGAACGCAAATGAGAATATTGTTCATGAATTGCTATATGTTGGTGTCATTCATCCTAGTACCAGTCCCTATTCTTCTCTAGTATTCATGGTACTCAATAAATACGGTACTTGGTGTATGTGCCCCAATTTTCAAGCTTTCAACAAACTCACCATCAAAGAAAAATTTCCCATTCCTATCATTGATGGCCTTTTGGATGAATTAAGTGGTGCTCAACATTTTACAAAACTTGATCTCATCTCTGGCTACCACCAGATTCGTATGGAAGAAGAATTCAATCCCAAGACTACATTTATAATTCATGAGGTTCATTATGAGTTCTTGGTTATGCCATTTGGCCTTTGTAATGTTCCCTCCACTTTTAAAAGTCTCATGATTGATGTCTTGTGTTATTTTTTCCATCATTTTGTGTTGGTTTTCTTTGATGATATTAGCATATGTAAAAAACTTGGCAATTCCATCTTGCCTATGTCGATCAAGTTCTTCACCTACTGTCTCACTAGAAACTTTATCTTAATCATTCTAAATATGATTTTGGATCCTCTAAATTTTATTACCAAGGATATATTGTTGGCAAAGATGGTGTTAGGGTAGATTCAAAGAAAATTGAAGCTATGCAGGATTCGTCATGCCCAAAAAATCTTAAAAGACTACATGGATTCATGGGTTTGACAGGATATTATCGTAAGTTTGTTAATAATTATGGAAAAATTGCATCTCCCCTCACAATGCTCCTTAAAAGAATTATTTCAGTTGGAATCCATCCCCCAAACATTTCTTCTAACATTTGAAAGGAATTATGTCCACTACTTTGGTTTGGGCTCTCCCTAACTTCTACAAGACCTTTGTATTGGAGTGTGATGCCTGAGGGAAAGGCATTGGAGTTGTCCTCATGAAAGATGGTGGACCTTTGGGTTTCACCAACAAACAATTATTGAAGCATCATTTGGGATAATCCACCTATGAAAAGGAAAGGTTGTCTATTCTTCAAGCTATGGATATTTGATGTCCTTATATCTTAGGGAAACACTTCCAAATAAAAATTGATCATCAAACTCTCAATTATTTTATGCAACAAAGAATTTGTTCATAGGAGCAAAAAAAAATGGGTAACAAAGTTGTTTGAATATGATGATGAGATCATCTACAAAAAATGAAATGAAAATGTGGTAGTTGATTCCCTTTCCCGGAATTATGAAGAAGAAGGGTTCCTTTTTTTCCCTCTCCTTAATTGTCGTACATTGAATTTAGGATGTTCACCAAGAATGGTTGCAAGATCCAAAACTTTCAAGACCGATACAAACATTGTAGCATGATCCATATGATTCTCTAGTGTACTTGTGGCATGAGGATGAGATTCTCTATAAATGTCACATGTAGTTAAGAAAATAGTCGAACCTTAAATCCACCATGCTCTCTGATTTTCATGCTTCACCTGCAACTTAGCATTCTAGTTTTACCAAAATCTATGAAGAGGTCAAACATTCTTTTTTCTGGGATGGAATGAAATAATACATTCACACTTTTATGGTTGAATGTGATACATGTTAATGAAATAAGGGAGAGGTAATCAAAGATCTAGGAACACTCCAACTTCTTCTGATCCCACCTACTATTTGGACAAATATCTCTATGGAATTCATTGTTGGATTACCTAAATTAGGAAATAAGTTAGTCATCATGGTAGTACTGGATCATCTTTCCAAATATTCTCATTTATGTTCTCTTCAACACCAATTCACATGATCCATTTTGGCTCAACTTTTTATGGATAATATATTGAAACCCCATGGCATGCCTCATTCTATTGTTTTTTATCGTGATCCATCTTTCAGTAGCACTTTATAGAAAGAATTGTTTTGAATCCAAGGAACCCAGTTGAATCTAAGCACAACATATCATTCTCATACTTATGGACAAATGGAAGAAATCTATAATTGTTTGGAAACCTATTTTAGGTGTTTTTCATATGACAAACAAAATCAACGGGTTCAGTGGTTACCCCTCACGAAATGGTGGTACAACACTTCTTACCACAACGCCAGTCACATCAATCCCTTTAAAGTAGTCTATGGATAAAAGATTCATTCAGTTATATCATACATTCCTTGTGTCTCCAATTTTCAGCAGGTGGATCAAACTCTTATAGTCCACGTGGCCATCCTCCATACTCTCAAACACAATTTAGTCATGAATCATAATCACATGAAACAACAAGCAGATCATGGTCATTTTGAACGAGAATTTGTTGAAGGGGACTAGGTGTTTCTTCATCTGCAAGCTTATAAGAATCACTCACTCTAAGACAAGAACTATCAGAAACTCGCTCCCAAATTCTATGGTCCTTAATGTATTATCAAGAGAATGGGGCAAATGGCCTACCAGTTAGAGTTTCCCATTCACTCTAAGTTGTACCCTATTTTTCATGTTTCCTAATTAAAGAAAGTGCTCGACAATAGGTTCCATACTGAGACCAGTCTACTTGAGTTGAATGAAGAAGGTTCCATTTTGTTTCATCCACAAGAAATATTGGACCAGTGAGAATGTTGTCTCTGCCAACACACTATCAAGGAAGACCAATGTCATTGTTGTCTTCACCAACACATTGTCAAGGAATTTTTAGTTCAATGGAAGGACACATAGAAAAAAATGCCACCTTATAGTCGGCTACCATTTTGCAGCAATTTCCTTATCTCAAGCATTGAGGACAAGGATGTTTTTAAGGGGGAGGACATGTTAGGGACCTAACCTACATAACCCCTAACGAAGGTAGAATAATATATTTTCCATATAATAAAGGATGATATTAATAAGGCCTAGTAATAAGGAAGAATAATTCAAATATAAGAATACTTAATAGAAGTTTGCAATTCTAGAAATATCTTCCTCTAGATTGTTCTTTTTGTAGTTAGGTATAGTATACATAGGATTCGAGGGCATGACAAGTTTTTTCTTGAGAATTATTGTAATAGAGTGCAACTCTACTGAAGGTTTCTCCCTCAAAGAGGAAAATGAACATTGTTTCCTATCAATAAAGGTATTATTTTGGTGTTGTGGTTCCTTATATTTTGTTATTCCACTATTATTCTCTGTAGTGTTTTTGTTTTCTACTATTATAATAGATCTGGTACCTAAAAATTTTTCTTTGTGAATAGTGATGACATTACTATACTCAGTGGGATGTCTCCCCCTCTCAATTAAATAAAATGAAACTTATATATATTAAATATGATATAACTATTGTCTTGACTTATGATATATTCTATATAAATTTAATATTATAATTTTAGATTTATCTTAATTGTGTATTTATTAAGTATACTACATATTCTCATGCCCCCATAGTGTGTGTGTCTTACCATCATACACCTCTTGAGGGCATGTGACACTACAAGGTTTCTCACTTGTATGCTCAGAAACACCAAGGATACTTCATCCATACTATGCCTCTTCACATAAAACATACTCATACTCCGTTCTAGGCTACCGATGAGTCGCACTCCTGCTCTAGTGCAATTATTATATACTTAAAAAATTGTTAACATATTAAAACTTAGTCATATTTAAACATATATCCATGAACATGAAAAGCCAAGAGAAGGAAAATGAAACAAACAAGAGAATTATAGATATAGTGTGGGCAACACAAACCATTCCTAACACCAGACAAAGTCTTTTCTATTGTGAAATTTTTATAATATGAGCACTATCGTCTCAGTTTACATCTGAGAGGAATCAAACAACTCATCTCACCTCACTAAGAAACTCATACATAAATTCGTTACACCAAGACTATATGTCACAACTATTTCTTTAACCTCCTATGGTGCACCATAGATGCTCCCTCAACTGCAGAACTGTTGTCTCTTCGCTTCCATAGACTTCACATATTTTGGTTTTTCCTTGAACACATTCCTCTAGAAGACCTCTGTTTTTAGACGTCACCAAAATTGACCCAAAAGAATATTTACCAACACTATCCACTGAATCCACCTCAAGGAAGCACAAGTCATCCTACATGGAGGGACTTAGCTATTTGAGGGATCTACCCCTCTTCATCTACCTCATAATTGTAGAGCTATTATTTCTTTCCTTTTTTTTCCAAGTTCTACCAAGCTTCCCTATTGTTTATGGGCCCTTTCGCATTTATAGGAACCCATACATAGTGTCTATTTACCATGGGTGAGTCAAACTTTCTATTCACCAAGTCCCATCCCTTTGCAAGGTTGGCTTGACTCCTCATGTGGGCGCGTTCGGGTGGCATTCCCAACCTACCCACCAAATGCTTCATTTTGTCACTTGGTTGACCCACTAATCCATCTAGCTAAATTTTTGTCTTGGGTGCATGTGCAACTTTGGTGAGTTGAGCCGACTTGCCTAAGTGTGCCCCCATGCTTTTATCCATTTTTCTTTCATTGGTGGAGTGTCCAAGAAATTACCTCAACCCTTCATCAAATCATTCATTTTTTGACTTGTGTCACAAGGCACCTTCGGTGGAATCACCCCTTGGCACGTTGTGCACCGAAGGAACCCAAAATATATCCTATATGAAGACTTTTGTCTCCTCATTACCACTAAGCATCCTTTCTACTCAATTTAGACTATGGTGGAAGTGTGTGCATCCAATCTAGGTGACCAAGTATTTACATCCTCCCCCACCTCAATTCATTCCCATATTCCTCTGCAACATCTACAAAATCGACGATCTCTAATTCTCTTCCTGAAATCGTTTCTCTGTCGCAACTAACTCTACTAGAAACCCAAAATTTTGTGCCAAATAGAAACCCCAAAATTATGACAAAGTGGAAATACAAAGTTTCCTTTTGAAGTGGAAACCTTAAGTTTCCATCTCACACTACAATCACATGTAACCTGTGAAACCATCCACATTTCCTTGCACAACGTTTTGTGCGATAAAGTTATCTATTGTGATGGAAAGGTGTCTCTTTCCCAACTATGTTTGAAATGTCCAATTTTCCACTACCCCACTCCGACGATCACTCTCTCTTCATTATTGTTGCTACGAATTCAACTTTTGTTGCAAGATCAACCAAAACTTTAAAAATGTCTAAGTTTTGAAATCCTGTGAACTTGTTGTTGCACGCATACTTCAACTAGCTCTTCCGTGTCTCTGTACATTGCATGTCTCAAGTCCTGCACTGTTTGGGTATGTAATCCAATAGTCATGACTAGTTCTTGAAATGTGTCTCTCCATGCCTAAACTTATCCTTTTATGTCTACATCTCCATCACTCCATAGAACTCCAAAGACTAAGGAATGTGTCCATCCTTGGCTCACTATTGTTGCAATCATATGATATTCAATAAGGATATCCTCCAAAATGTCTAAGGGTTCCCCTTTGAACCTACTGATGCCTACATACTATGACTTCCTTTCACAATTTTATTCCTCTACAAAACAATCTCATACAAAGGCAAGGTTTCTTCTCACCTTGCTACAATATGAATTCACCCCTAAAATATTCATTTACGAGAAATTGACTCCACTATATTTCTCATGGAATAGTTGGCCAATGTTCCCCAACAAATGCATGTCCATATTGCATTTTCCTCACTACTTAATCACCCGACCATGTTGCTACTTCTACCTCTCTGGAATGGTTAAAATTCACCCTCAACTATGTTTCCCAAATCAAGAGAACCTTCCATGCCTAAGTGTTATGAGGAAAATATCTCTATGGCTAGGGGTAAAACACAATAGACAAAAATGACTGCATAAATCAACTCTAATCTCAGGTATGATATATAAACAAATATGCTAGTAGGATAGGATAAAATACCTACCTCATCTGGACGTTCGATGAAGTCCATTGTTGAGCACTTGACTAAAAGAAATACACCCGCAACATGTCCTCAATAACCAAGAAACGAAAGCATATGGTGATAATATATAATGTTAGCACATTCAATAGCATAATCCATCAACATTCATAACTAATGCACCCATGGAATAACAATTCAAATATTTTCAAGATATTAATTGGATGAGAAAAGAGTATTTCTACTAAAATGTAATCAATAGAAGTGAATGAATTACAAACTTCCATGTCAGCACTGTTCGAAACCGAGAAACTAAGTCCCTTCAATATGGGTCTCCACCAATGGTAATCTCATATAAGAGAGATAATGAGGTTCTCAATCAAGTAGGGAAGATCTTGGGGGTTGAACAATGTATTCAAACTTAAAAGGACAAAGCGATGCAGACTCAATATGAAGTGAATAATTTCTCCAGAGTAACTTTTCTCTCAAAGTTGAATTATTCTCCTCTTTTCCATAGCTCGGATTTGGCCCATTTATATCCTTCAAGTGGAACTGAAGGGCCGATTGAGAACGTTTATAGTATATGTATGGTCAAGAATCATGGATCTCTTGAACAAAACCTCGATGTACACGGGTTGTTTTCGTGAAACCTACTTATACACATGTTGTACAATAGGTAGGGCACGTATATGTGGAAAAATAATGTTTTTAGCTTTGGGATTTGCAAAAAGGCACTTCAAGTCTGCATAGGGAATTGGAAAAAGACCTTATGTGCAAGTTTGCATAGGGTGACACAAATCTTGGTATAACAGATGTCCCCTAATGTGAAAGGTCAAAGGAATATATGTGATGGTCGGAATACATTATAAGACCCAGAAGTGGAGTAATGGAGACCCAACTGGAAGAACTAATTTCTCATTATGATCTATATTGAATTTGCACACATGGCTGCCAATTTGAATTACACTGCAGATCCATGTGAAAATATACCAAACATGTGTCCATGTCCATGGATAGGAAATAAAAAGGTGGCTACATGACAGAGGCTATCATAGTCATGAACAAGGCCCAATAAAACCAATCTCAAAATCAATTTGAAGATATATGTATACATTGGGGTACAATCTGATCTGCCATGATCACTGTAGTCACATAGGTATTGGTCCAATGAAAGGTAGAAATAACTCAGGAAAGATGAAACTATGAACTGATGTCTTCAATTCTTCTAGAGAATCTGCCAAAGGTGCAATTCTACATCGTGTGAATAAAGGAATTGAGGTCGAACACAATGAGACTTCATTTGATTATCTGTCATTGAGGTATACCGTTAAAAAAAGTGAGACAACCTACTGATATGAAAGTAGGTATCAAGGCACCGAGTACACTCTTACAAGTGTGAATAGAGGTTTTGATGTCAAACACTTGAAGAATCCATCGATCAGGAGACATTGATGTATTCCCAACTGTTGATGGTGAGATAACCTGTCACTAATGACTGCAAGCCTCTAGGTACTCATAGGACTCTAGGACTTGTATCCATAATAGATGAGATGCATTTGATGGAAGGAGACCCACTGAAATGAGAGCATTAAGGTGTCTCTCATCATTCAAGACAAGGTACAAAGAAGGAACTTGATGATTTGGAGGAAATAAAACAAAGAACATGTTCACAAACCAACAAATATGTTTGTCTTTCATGTGTGCCATATGAAAGTGATACACGAAAAAGACCCTCTGAATAACAACCAATCAGGAAAATTGTTTACAAAGGCAAGGAAACCACCAATAAATATAATGGCATCAAGGACATTGCACAGATCTCAATGTGTGAATAGATTTATTTCCATCGAACACAAGGGAAACCTCTCAGTCAGCGACCGATGATGAAATGTTGAATGCTAGGTTCAATGTTATGTACCAATGAGGAAAGTAGGACTAGGGTGCGTAATAGGACTACAACGCAATGTAATTCTGAGACACACTAAGGGTATGGCTGACATGCAAAGTCAATAATTTTGAGGAATGGTCAACACAGGTTGATAGACATCCTTTGCACAAGGGAATGAGACATATGGAAGACTCTGGTAGCATAGAATCAATGATAAAATTTTGAGATGCAGGAGGCATCAATAAAACTCTCCATATGGATTGTAAGACTAACCAATTGAGGGAGTAAACTCTCTGTAATGAGCTCAAATTCCTAAGGTCATGCTAAACCCAAAATTTTGATGACAAGTGGACTCAATTTTTTTTTTATATGTTCAAAGGTGAGACGACTATTGCCACTATAAGATAATAATATGAATTGCTCGCCTGTCTTCTTTTGTTTTTTCATAGTCAAATGAATGTTATGATACAGAGGAGGAAACGAGTGTCGCAAGTAAGAAAACTAGTTCCAAGAATGGAACATACATATTCGCAATGCAAGGAGGTGCATGTGGGAGATGGACACTTAGGGGAATGTTTCCTCCTTGGTATAGGGTTTCAAGCTGCAAAGGATATAAACAAGGCTCATCTTGGGTGATGATGCAAACTGTTGAGGTGAAAGGCTTATAACGCAAAAGAGAGAACCGTAAATAGGATCAATACTCCAATCAAGATAATGAGATGCAATTACAAATTAATGCCAAAAAAGGTCATTTTTCATAATCTAAGTCTACTTGGTTTGAAAAAAGGATAAAATTGCACCAAATAGATGTACTTTCAAATCCAATTTACGAGTGTGAAAGAGACACGTTCACTCGACATTTTTTTTACTTTTTGAAAAGAGTCGGAAAAGAGATTAAATCAGACTTGTTTGGGAGTCCTATAGGTATAGGTCAGCATGTTTATGAGTAATAAAAGAGGTTCAACATAAATTCATGTGTTAGCTATAAGGGAATCCCGGTCCTCTGGACAAAAATCTATGGATGGGAACCGACTGAAGTAGAGGATATAACAAGGGTACCCATGTTTGGTAAGTCTCTATCATTCGATAACGACACTTCTAGTTGCATATAGAAGGTTTTGTGTCACTATGAAATGGGTTTGTACCTAATGCATATGAGTGAAATTCATAGGACGATGCAAGTGTGCAAGATGAATTGGATACCTATCATATATGTTGGGTAACGAAAATATATGTCCAAAGTTACGGACGAGCAACATGGCACTAAAAAATGCAAGAATCCCTGGATAAAAATACAAAAACCAACTCCATCCACTGTCGTATTAGTCCATTAGTCCAAAATATTGGGTAAAATTATGCAAAGTGGGTAAAAAATTGCTATAAATAGTAAAAAAAAAACAAATTTACTATACCATTTGTATTTTTTACCCAAATAGTGGATTTTGGACCAAATTGCCTTCAAGCTTCAACTAGTGATTGTGGGAGCTACAAGAGATGGAATCGATGACCATCTGGATCAGGTAATTCATCTTGATGTCTTCTTTCTTTTTAGTGGATTAAAATTTGTAACTAGGCCTCCTTTTCTAATTTATTTAGGGTGCAACTTCAAAACTTAGGTGTACATGGGCTACAATTTATCGGGTTGTGTATACACATACTTATATGCAGTTATTTGAAAAACAACCAACGTATAAGCATCCCTATATGTGATTATGTGCACTAAAACTCATGTATATGTCCGTGGATAATGTTTTTTAAAGGTTGTTAACTCAAAAAAGGGTTTGACTCTGGCAAGATGGTGTTAGATTGGAGATAAAGAGAGCATGAGGAGGTGGATGTTGCAGTGGAGAGAGATCTAGCGGAAAAATGGCCCTAAAAATGTGTGGGCTGTATAAGTTTTGGGCTCTCAAAGGTACGAGCACTCAAGTGAGATTACTAAAGTTGCATGTGAACGAATGGCATTCGGATAGTGAGAGATTTAACCTTGATGGACAACCATTAAGGATTGTCATGCCGAGGGTGAGGTGGTCAACCTCAAAGCCTGTGGAGCTGGGAGTGGCATGAATATTGAGTATTACATAGCCACTCATTACATTGTAGGGACTGAGAAGGTAGGAAGCCAACTCCTCGTTAGAGCGATAAGAAATCTAAGTATCAATATTGTTGTCCTATTTTTTACACATATCACAATATCAACCTCTTTGCACCAGGAATCAAGGCCACTTATGTTATACTTAGTGGAGTGCTTGTCAACCATGGTGTATGACTAGTGCACCTCACTGTTGGCCAACATGAAGAGCCAACTGATAGAATGCAAACTGGGCAGTAAAAGGAACTTTAGGTTTTCTTCTATCCTTTGTAGCTTTTTCTTCGAGTAGGTTCCATGCTTGGGACCTAGAGTTGAGATTGTTCCACATGGACCTCGTGATCCAACCATGGCATGGTGGACCGAGGTGATGAGGTGGTAGGGGGGTGGTAGGGTGCCAACACCCTACAATGGTGAATTATTCTTCTGGTGGAGTCAAGAGGTGATATCTATGGATGACTACCCTTATAGAGGGATTGACTTTAGAGGAGATCCTGACTTGCCACTACAACCAAGGTCTACCTACAAAGACATAGGTATGTCAAAGTTTTTTAAATATTTCATTTTTTTTATTATTTTTTTATAGGAGAATGAAAATATTTTTGGATAATCTTAAGTACTAATTAAAAATGTATGTGATTCATACGTAGGTCCATGACGGCTGGATGGACTTCCATGACATCATCAAAGGCAATGGGAGGATGAGGTAGAGGGACACAAATAGAGTGCTTCAAAACATGTAGGGAAACCTATCTCGTTTGATGTAGAGGATTCCCATGGTTCAGGTGGAAGATCTGTTAGAGGCTATGCATCAGTAGGTGGTAGGTGTTCCCCTTGCTTGGGTATGACTCTTTATATGTCTCGCAAACATCGTAGTCTGCTATCATGACACTCATCCGGTGCCATAGGCATAGATGTCATGTCTATTGTATGATCGGCTGTATATGTATATTGAGGGTATCAACCCCAATTTTGTACTATAACATCATATTTTTTTAAATATATATAAAAACATGGTTCTTCAACTTAACTTATGTTAAAATGTGTACATTGATGAAAATGTTTTATTTCCTTTAGTTATGTGACAAATGCTAGTCTCAAAAATTAGCATGTGCATCGGATACATAATTAGAACTTCTAGGTATGTGATGATAAGTAATAAAATCAAAATGTCGTTCTAAAATTTGTAGCCATAGGAATTGTTGGATTAGATTAGGGTCACACAAACGGTAACTGCCGTTCAACTAACATACTACTAACTAGGAGTCCAAGTGAGCTTCTAACGAGTGAATACCATGTGAAATGGCATCGTGAAAAATTTCTATGACAATGCTATATTCGACCACATTATTTGTGGATGACCTTGGGAAAACACCTCCTAAATACACCAATAGACCCTCAGCTGAGAAAACAACCCAAGCGATAGAAGACAAGTTCTGTGTATCGTGATTGGCCTCGTCTGTGAATCCTAAGTAGACCGAAGACTCTGTTGACAACTACCAACCAAAGGAGAACTTGATAATAAATTTTAAGATAAAAATAAAGGGAAACAATATATACACTAAATTACATTAGTATACAAAGAGTTACGCCCAAGCTTGGGGATCAAGAGTAATATATTTTCAAATAGATCCCATTCCTAGGATCAGTCAACATGTTCTGTTCATAATCTTCTCATTCATAGGCTCCTTTTTCTAAGACACATTGCACGATATAGGGACCGTACCACATGGATTTGAACTTATCTGCCCCTAGTGGTTCATTGGCTTGATCATATAGAAGGACCAAGTCACCCTCAACGTACAACCGAGGATAGAAAGACTTATCGTATTTGACCTTGACATGTCTTTTATTTTCTTTGATAGTTGTAGACGAATCTCGACGTTGCTCATCTAGACTCTCTAGGTGTATGAGGCGTTGTTCGAGATCAGAAGTGTAAGGTAGGAGCGCAACTGCCAAGATAAGAGAACGAATCTCACACTAAATAGGTAATATCGACTCCACACCGTGTACTAACTGGAAAGGAGATAAATCGATGGAAGTCTTGACCAAAGTTTGGTATGCCCAAAGTGATAGATAAAGCATGATGTGCCAGTCAGATTTGCTCTGGGTGATAATTCTCTATAAAATGGTCTTGAGAGACTTGTTTATGGCCTCTACTTGTCCATTTTCTTGGGGGTAGTAAGGGGAGGAATGATCATTCTTAATACCCATCTTAGATGTTAGTTCTTCCATCATTGCATTCTGAAAATGACTTCCATGATAAATGAAAATCTCACTTGGGATTCCGAACTTGGCTACAATTTGATTGAATATGAAGAAGACGATAGTCTTCCCATCAGATTTAACTATAGGAATGGCCTAGACCCACTTAGTAAAGTAGTCTACGACCACGATAATGTGTTGATTCCCCTGTTGATACTGAGAGGGGGGTGAATCAGTATCAAGTACAATTTAAAAAACGTTTTCAACTTATACTTAAACCATTCAATTATATCCAATGAGAAATGAACAATAATATAAGATTTAAACCAATACACCACAATACACCATGCAGAATGTATGAGAAATAATCAATAGTTTTTGTTCAAGGGAAGTAATGACTTCCAAAGGTAGCTACAACTTCCAAATGTAAAGGGAGGGATAAACCTCCAAGAGGAAGATACAATCCTCCAATATCAAGAGAGAGTTTAAATCTCCATCCTTTCCCCTTCCTTCCACCCAATAATATATGAGAGATAATAAAACTTTACATTAAATCATCACGATCAACCAATCATCACATAGAACCTGATAATGCTTCCTGAGACTTCTTCAATTTCTGCAATTCTTCAATTCTTGGAGTACTCTGATCCTGTAGATAATATTACTCAATGTATTCTCTGAAACTCCTCCAATTTTCACTCCTTGAATCCTCCCCAAAAAGAGGTTATAGAAATAATGGTAGACTTTATTCAATTCTAGTTGGTTCAAAAGACCCAACTTGTGCAGCATGCCCCGCGCTCAATATTTAACATCCGGTTCTAAAACTCACACAAAAGAAACTAAAGTCCGTACTATTTCCAATGGAACTAGTCCCACTTCATTTGGATTATGTATGAAGAAGTTACGACTATTTTACCCAAAACACCTGTTTATTGACTAGCTTCAGGACTAGTCACAAACCCTATCTTCCACAGAGTGTATCTCCATAATTATAGCGAATCAAGAGATGAAATTTTTAACATAGGTACCTTGATATGTCTTCTCAATACCATAGAGATTTGACCATCTGAATCATTCTAGTAAAAAATTTATAGCAAAAATGGTAAGATGACATGAAAATAACATACCTTAGAACACATCACCAAAATAATTCATCCTCCCTTGAAATTCGGCCTTCTTTTGTTCTTATTACCTCTAAAATTCAACTTGTATAAAATGAATGTATAATGATGTTTATTTAAACCATTTATGTCACTTCCTTTTAACATTAGGGCCGACTGACACTTTTTCATTTTGTAATTCTTTTCTTTAATTATCTTCAGGGCCTACATGTACTTCCTTCTTCAATTCAGTTTGTCATCATCAAAAATTAATTTCTCTTCATGGAGATCCACATGATGGGCCACATACCACCGGAAAAAACATGATGTATACTATCCATTCATGGATGTTGTATATGCATGTGCATTGTCCTTCATGTCCAAATACATTCATCAATCTTGCGGTCCAAAACCCATGTCTAGGGTTGACATCAATGACAACAACCAATCTTCCAACAATCTCCCTATTTTTCATTGATGGCAACACTCATGCTCCCCCTATCATCATAATCCCAATTTCTCTCCCCCTTTGACATCAATGGCAAAGGGTATGGATTCTCCCCCTGAGTTTAATGGAAAAAGTTAACCTTGTTCTTTGGGGCTTCTCCCCCTAAACATGTGGCACTCAATAATACTTCATCCTTATTTTTAGTCTTTGGGACTTTTTCTTCCTTGGAATCCTTTTGTGTGGCTTCTATCTTATCTCTCTTCTTCATGTCTAGGATGTATATGTTGTTCGGTCTTCTTGTTGCAGTTGCAACCGATCTTTCTAATTTATTTTCTCTGATTTTACATTTTCGGGAATCAAACGTAAGAGTGTATCCTTGATCACACATTTTACTAACACTGAGTAGATTATGATTCAAGTCTTCAACCAATAGAACATTCTTTGCTTTTACATTTTTTCTTCCAAGCTCTATTACACCTTCTCCAAGTATTTTGGTAGATGAGTCATCTCCAGATGCAATATTGCCACCCTTTCTCTTCAAGCTGATGAATTTGTATTGATCTCCAGTCACGTGTGAAGAACATGCACTGTCTATTTACCATTCATCTTATTCTTTGCATTCTTCAGTGGTCAATGTTATTCGACAATCTTCATTGTTTGGAATCTCTTTCCTTATCCATACTGTGGTTGGCATAGGGACATCTTCATTCATAGATCTGCAATCTCGTGCTTTGTGACCAAGATAATTGTGTTTGTAGCATACAATATTTTTGTCCATCAATGGGTAAAATGAATTATAACTTTTGTTGACAATTCCACGATTATTTCCATATCTTCTGTTTACATCATTCATGTTTCTTGCGTATTTGTTCCTTTCATTGATTCTGCAATTAATTGTCTTATGTCCAAAATTTTTGCAAGTATAAAAATGACCAAGAAAGAAATTTTGATACCTGGGAGTAAGTGACCTTCTTTGTAATGTAGTCCATCTAGGTTCATGGTCTACTCTTCTGCAGTTTCCTTCATACTGATTAAAGCTTCTTTGATTCCTGAAGGTAGGAGGTCTTCTTGGATATTCATCTCTTTTGTAATCATTCATTCTTTCTGGTATCCTGGTCCATTTCTCATCAATTGTCTGTGTAACTCTTTCTTCAACCTTTTTGTTGGTATTTGCATCTTCTTTGTATGAAGTTTCATCCATGCATCCAAGATGTGTTAATTTTTTTGGCACTTGAGAGTTTCTTAAGCTCTTCCTCAATGAGACAATTTCTTGTTCAAGTTTCTCACAATCTTCTTCTTTCTTTATCATTTGGACCTTCTTTACTTCTGCTATTCTTCTTTCTTCTTCGAGTAGAGTTTTCAAGGAAATGGTTTCTTCTCTTAGTTTCTGAAAGTCTTCTAATTGTTTCTTTAAGATTACAATTGTCTTTTCATAACTACCAATTCACTTCTTAGTTTTCTACGTGTGTCTTTGAGCTTGCTATTTTCAATCTCAACATGCTTCAATTTTTTAAGATTCTCATCTTCTTGTTGAATCATTTCTACTTCATAATTTTCTTCTGCTTCATTGTCATCTCTTTCAATCCTTGGTTGAAGACATTCAAATTCATCATGTCCTACTCCTTCACAATTAAAGCAAAAGAACTAACCTCTATTTTCTTCTTTGAAATCTGAGATGTTGTAATCTTCTTCAACTTCTTCTTCCTCTTCTGTTTCTTCCCTTGCATAAAGGTCTTCTGGCTTGTCCCAAAGATATTTTGCTGATGCACATGATCCCACCTTAGATTTCACTGAATCTTTCAATCCATCAAAGATGGTATCTCTTGCCAGTTTGTTGTTCCTTTTTTCTTCCTTCTGAGTTGCAGTCTTTGGTTTCTTCAAAGCATTGTATCCTGAAGCAACTGAGAATCAAACATCTTCCCCAAGAGATTTCAAGTAAGTTTCCATTCTATTTTTCCAGTATTCAAAATTCCTTCCATCAAATGGTGGAATCCCATTTGGAATGTTGTCTTCCATTTCTGCATAGGATCTTCCTTCCAATGGTTAAACTATACTGAAGGTAACCCGCTCTGATACCAATTGTTGATACTGAGAGGGGGGTGACTCAGTATCAAGTACACTTTAAAAAAAAAAATCAACTTATACTTAATCCATTCAATTATATCCAATGAGAAATGAACAATAGTATAAGAGTCACACCAATACACCACAATACACCATGCACAATATATGAGAAATAATCAATAGTTTTTGTTCTAGGGAAGTTATGACTTCCAAAGGTAGCTACAACTTCCAAATGTAAAAGGAGGGATAAACCTCCAAGAGGAAGATACAATCCTACAATATCAAGAGAGATTTGAACTCTCCATACTTTCCCCTTCCTTCCACCCAAGAATATATGAGAGATAATAAAACTTTACATTAAATCATCACCATCAACCAATCATCACATAGAACCTGATAATGCTTCCTGTGACTTCTTCAATTTCTGTAATTTTTCAATTCTTGGAGTACTCTGATCCTATAGATAATATTATTCAATGTATTCTCTGAAACTCCTCCAATTTTCACTCCTTGAATCCTCCCCAAAAAGAGGTTATAGAAAGAATGGTAGACTTTATTCAATTCTGGTCTGTTCAGAAGACCCAACTTGTATAGCATGCCCCGTGGTCAATATTTAACATCCGATTCTGAAATTTTCACACAAGAAACTAAAGTCCCTACCCTTTCCCATGGAAGTGGTCCCACTTAATTTGGATTCTATATGAAGAAGTTATGACTGTTTTACCTGGAACACCTGTTTATTGACTAACTTCAGGACTGGTCACAAACCCTATCTTCCACAGAGTGTATCTCCATAATTATAGTGAATCAAGAGATGAAGTTTTTATCAGAGGTACCTTGATATGTCTTCTCACTACCATAGCAATTGCACCATCTGAATTGTTCTATAAAAAAAGTTATAGAAAAAATGGTAAGATGACCTGAAATTAACATACCTTAGAACACATCACCAAAAGACTTCATCCTCCCTTGAAATACGGCCTTCTTTTCTTCTTATTACCTCTGAAATTTGACTTGTATTAAATGAATGTATAATGATGTTTATTTATACCATTTATGTCACTTCCTTTTAACATTAGGGTTGACCTGACACTTTCTTATTTTGTAATTATTTTCTTTAATTATCTTCAGGGCCTACATGTACTTCCTTCTTCAATTCATTTTGTCATCTTCAAAAATTCATTTCTCCTCAACCATGAGGATCCACGTGACGTGACACATACCACCAGAAAAAACATGATTTATACTATCCATTCATGGGTGTTGTGTATGCATGTGCATTTTCCTTCATGTCCAAATACCTTCATCAATCTTGCGGACAAAACCCATGGCTAGGATTGACATCAATGACAACAACCAATCTTCCAACATCCCCCCAGCCGAAGTTGGGTTGTAATCCACAAAGTCCACCCCCCACTCGGTGATGGGACTAATGGGAGAGGGGTTGGATGAGAGCACATTTTCTGAGTGAACACCTGGTAGGGGTGACACTTCTTAACCACTTAGACGCAATCTTTAAAGATAGATGGCCAAAAATAACCAGCTCGAAATTTTTTATGGGTCATTGCAAGCTCGGTTAGATGACCACCACAAGCCCCATTGTGGCAGTCATTTAGGATAGAATCAGCTTCTTCATGAGTTAAAAAATGACCGAAGATATTGTCTATTCCTCAATGATACAAAGTGTCGCCAATAATAAGGTAGTTCTTAGCTTGGTATCATATAAGTTGTCAGTCATCTCACTAGAGATACTAAGGGAAATTCAAATTTTAAAGATAGAGAACAATATCTCCATACCAGGGGTCATACGACAAGACAAGGAAAATGTGTTCATTTGCAAATGAATCAACATGAATAACATACTCATCTAATCGATGGAAGTCATAGATTAAATCTGCAAAAACAAGTGATTTTTTGGACATTGCAAAAGTGAAATTGAGATCGAACTCTCATAGAATGACAATCCATTTATTGTAATTTCCCCCCTATGATACGGTTTCTAAGGATGTATTGAAATGGATTGACATTGGAAACCACAATATTTTTGCAAATAAATATATAATTTTGTAATCGTTGGACTGCGTGAACAGCTGCCAAAGATAGATTTTCAGCATGAGAATATTTGAGTTCATGGTCGACTAAGTTTTGAATAAGATAGTAAATGATGTCCTCATAGAGCTCGTCATCTTCCTTAACCAACACCATATGAATCGTCTCTTCGGATGGAGTGACCTAAAGCAAGTAATCTCTACTGTAGTCTAGAGACTTTAGTACAGACGTCGATACCAAGGCTTTCTTCAAAGAATCAAAGGATTCATGGGCTCACTCATCCTAGATAAAAGGAGTGTCTTTCTTCAAGAGACGCATGAAACCTTTAGTAACATTTTCATAGTTTACTATAAACTATCGTAAAATTTATATTTCCCCTGTAAACCTCGAAGTTGACGAATAGTGCACGGGGGAGGCAATCAAAGTATTGCCTCAACCTTTAATGGATCTACCATTATCCTAGTCTCGGAGACTAAAAATACTAGAAGACGACCTGACCTAATGCAAAAGATGCATTAATGAGGGTTCAACCGGATGCAATAATGATGACATATTTCAAAGACTAGCTGAAGGTTCTTAGGGTGATCCACTCTCTTATGGGAGTGAGCAGCAAGATAATCAAGATAGGATTCAAATATATGCTTGAGATCATGAAATTCAAAGGTCATAGCTCGCTGGAAGGTACCCCAACATAAAATAAATGTCATCTTATGTTGGTCCTCGGTTTTAATCTAAATTTGGTTATACCCTGAAAATCCATCCATGAAATAAAAAGCTTCTCTTCCCACACACTCGTCGAGAATCTGATCTATGAAGGGTGTCAATAAGTTGTCTTTAGGACATGCTTTATTTAGGTCATGAAAATACATGCATACGTGGATGGTTCCTTGCTTTTATTCACAAGAATGGGTTTGGATACCCATTCAGTCAAGAGAACCAGGTAGATAAAGCCAACATTAATCAATTTTTCTACCTCTGCATTAATAGCAAGGGCCTTCTTGGGATTGACAGCTCTAAGACATTGTCGAACATGCTTAGCGTCCGAGTAATTTTTAATCTCATGTTTGACAATTTGAGGGTCGATTCCTGACATCTCTTCATATGAGAAAGTGAATACATCTCAAAATTTCTTGAAGAGTTTGTTGTAGATCATAATTTCTTCTAGCAAACAATCTGCACTGATGTATACATTTTCAACCTTGCTAGGAGTACAAGAGATATCGATCGTGATGATAGGATCGATACTCACCATTTTTCCTTCGGCATAAATGTCGTGCGTATCAAGTGTAACTACGACGTGACCAACTATCTCTCTCAAAGTAGATCTAAAATCATCTTGCTCGATTTTGGAAAGCTCTGGGAGGAAATAAGAGAAATGATGCATATCATCCCAAGGTCTGTCAGAACCATTCATGGCCACAATGATAGCTTCATCCGAAGGAAAAGTCTCATCTAGGAAATGATGTGAGCAAGACAATGAAGAGGCCCACAAAGGATCTAGAACATAATCACCATCGTGTTGGTTGTGGAGCCTGATTATCTTCTTGATTTATAGGTCTTTTACTTTCAGCTATGTTTATACCCCATGAAGTATTTAAAGCCCAGAAGTATGTACACTCTTCCACGTGGGGGAGTGCAGAGGGGGGGTACCCCCTCTGCGGGGTCCGGGGGGCCTATCCCCCCAGCTGGGGGGTCTGGGGGTAAGCGGGCCCCCAACGGGGGTTCGGGAGCGAAGCCCCCGAAGAAAAAATTGCCTTGTAAAAGTATATTGTAATTTCATTGTAAATCTGGACCGTTCATTATAAGGTCGCAGATCTAACAATAGAGATTATGTTAGGGTTTTTTCCCTAGAAGGCAACTCTCTTTTATGAGGGAAATGTATCGCGGCTATGAATGGTGGTGAATATTGTATTCTGAGAGAGGAGACTATGAGAGAAAGAAGAGGAAGTTACAGTGGGTTTTGCTATAGGTTGTATCCCTTCATTTGCTGGATAATAATAAAGGAAGGACCTGGCAATTTCTCTGGTGGACGTAGCCCACACTGGGTGAACCACATAAATCTGTGTCTCTCTTGTATTGTGTGTCTTCTGTGTTTTGTTTCTACATTTGTTTTATTTTATTTCTCTGCGATCCTATTTTTCTAACAACTGGTATTAGAGCATAAGGTAACTCGCAGGAAAAGAGGGTTCCTGGTTCGAGTGGGAGAAATGTCAGAAGATGGAAAGTTTAGGGTCGAGAAATTTAACGGCCAAAACTACCAGTTATGGAATATGCAGATGGAAGACTATTTATATCAGAAGGATC
>ML778594.1:324867-344136 GCA_009831015.1 Picea engelmannii | reverse complement strand
AGTTGAGAAATATCATTTGCAGTAGAAGCATATTGCAGTGGTAGCATATTGTTCATCTTGTAGAGAGGATAGGGGGAGACATACCCACAAGGGGAATTATTCTTCTTCCCATGATTGGCTACATAGGCATGATTCCAGGAGGAGAGATTCATCATATGCATGAATATCATCCAATAGGACAATGCAGCTAGGGGGAGCATCCTCACGGATAGTTCATTCAGGAGGAGCAGTCCCAAGGATATTTCAGGCAGTGGTAGCATCCCCAAGGAGAGAACTATTGTTTTCCATTGATGCCAAAGGGGGAGAGATAGTCACATTGATGTGGTGAGATGAACATTGATAAGGAGTGATGATCATAAAGGGAGCATGAGCATTTCCATGTCCAAGTGTTTCTATTAATGCTTGGTGTTGACATAAATGTTGGAGTTTCCATCAATGCTAAAGGGGTATATTTTTGTATTATGTTTTCATTTATGCAAAAGTATTGATGTCAAAGGGTTGATGTCAATTATTTTTATAGTAATGTGTTTGTATCATTGATCTATTGATTATTGGTTATATGGTCATTGATGTAATTGTTGTCAAAGGGTTGATTTCAAGTGGTGTCATAATGATGTGTTGATATTAAAGGGAGTTGTATCATTGATGTCATGGCATGGTTGATAGGAAGAACCAAATGGATAAAATCCAAAGTGGTCCCCTTATGGGAAAGCCCTCACGAGAAGATGCTCTTGGATAAATTTATCAAAGTGGTCTCCTTATGGTGAAAGCCCTCAAAGGAATACGCTTTGTAAAGTACAAATGGTTAAGTGGTTGAGTCATCCTAGATGTTTGATTCAGAGCTCAAGTTTGTTTGAGGGATCATGTAATGAATATCAATGAATTTTCAAGTGATACTATTCTAGATGGATAATGTTCCTCATTTTCTTTTCGGTGATATGTGGAATGTCACATAACTCTTCACAGTTAGAGAGTTATGGCCATGTGAATTTGGAGAACCCTCATGAGTTATCTGGAAGCTCCTAGAAGGTCAAAGAAGTCAAATTATTATAGAAGCTCCAAAAAGAAGTTGACTAGTCAAACTGGTTGGTCATGGATTAAGTGGTTGCAACAAGAAAAAAATTCAAAATAAATTAATTGCAACTAGAAATAGAGAGTTTACTATTTATGGATAAAGTGTTAGTAAGTGGAAAAAGTGGTTAGAATTTGGTTAGCCCCAAAAGAAGGAAGTTGGGTAAGTTAGTTAGAAGATAACCCTTTAAGGAAGCTACTTGGATAAGTATAAATAAGAGAGTAAGGGTCTCTTATGTTTATTATCTTTGAGAATATTGAATATCCATTTGTGAAAGGTTATTTGAGGAGGTATTATTGATAAAGAAGATTCGTGGTAGAAAAATCGTTGCAAAAAAAGTGTGGCAAAAAAAGTGCAGTAGAAAAATAGCGGTAGAAAAATTACAGCAAAAAAAGTGCACCATAAAAATCGATGTAGAAAAAGTGGGGAAGAAAAGTGCGACATAAAAATCACGGCAATAAATGTGTGGTAGAAAAATCACGGTAGAAAAAGTGCAGTAGAAAAATTGTGGCAGAAAAATCACGGCAACAAAATTGCAGTAGAAAAACCGCGGTAGCAGAATTGCGACAACAAATTTGGAAGATGCAGAAAGTTGGAAGTTCTATAACCAGATCATATTTTCATATTGGAATCGTTCCAATTGTTGCATGGTATGGTATAGGTCTTGATGATTTGTATAGGATTAAATGTGTGGTTTTGGCACATAGTCTTGTGTAAGGATTTATGGTATTTGGTTTATGGAGAGTATGGTGTATTGCTAGAGGTATCTTGTTGGTTAACTTGGTCATATTGTGCATATGGTTGAGAGTTGACTTGATGATTGATATTTGTGATTAGATCATATTTGGGTGATGATATTGATGAGACATGTTGAGTTGACAGGTTATTGTGACATGTTGTGTTGTGCATAGTTGATGCAATTGTCTTAGTATATGCTATTGGTACAGTTTGACATATTGCTTTATGTCTGCAAGTTGGGTGTTGTACTTGAGGATTTTATTCCTCTTCTTAGTTGGTGTTGAGATTTGAAGGCTGGATCTTGCAATGAGAGTTGGTGCTCATTTCATTTGGTGTGATAAACCTAAAGGATTGTAGTCTGTAATCCAAAATAAAGTTATACATATATCTGGCATTCCTTGTGTTCTTCATTGTGATGGTCCATAGTTCTTTACTGTTAATGTATGTCATTTATACATTTTTACATGCAACAAACTTAGTGTGAATGGAAGTAATCAGTAATGATGTTGCAAATGGTTATTTCTAACTAAAGTTTTGTAAGAAGTGTAAAAATAGCCCTCACACTGATTCACCCCCACTCTCAGTGTGGTCGGTGTGTCCAACATCAAGAGTGCCATATCAATTATATTTTTGGTTGATGGAAGACCGATAATAAACCTAAGCCTCTTTCTATGTGAAGCCAATGGGTATTGATATGTGAAATGTAATGAAATGAGACCTTTTTCCTTACTTTTCGAATTCTTTTTTACCAAAAAACTCATCAAGCAGGGTATCCATGACCAAATAACACCACCTCTCGCAACTCTGCAATCACATCGAATTGATCACCGAGCCACCACTGGGTAGAAGGTGGCATAAGCAAACTTGCATATTATTGGAGATCCCTAGTCTCCAATAATGTGGCAAAAAAAGTGCAGCAGAAAAATAGCGGCATAAAAAGTGTGGAAAAAAAATCACAGCAAAAAAAGTGCACCATAAAAATCGATGTAGAAAAAGTGGGGAAGAAAAGTGCGACATAAAAATCACGAAAAGAAATGTGTGGTAGAAAAATCGCGGCAGAAAAAGTGCAGTAGAAAAATTGTGGCAGAGAAATCACGGCAACAGAATTATAGTAGAAAAACCGCGGTAGCAGAATTGCGACAACAAATTTGGATGATGCAGAAAGTTCAAAGTTCTATAATCAGATCATATTTCCATATTGGAATCGTTCCAATTGTTTCATGGTATGGTATAGGTCTTCATGATTTGTATAGGATTAAATGTATGGTTTTGGCACATGGTCTTGGGTAAGGGTTTAAGGTATTTGGTTTATGGAGAGTATGGTGTATTGCTAGAGGTATCTTGTTGGTTAACTTGGTGATATTGTGCATATGGTTGAGAGTTGACTTGATGATTGATCTTTGTGAGTAGATCATATTTGGATGATGATATTGATGAGACATGTTGAGCTGACAGGTTATTGTGACATGTTGTGTTGTGCATAGTTGATGCAATTGTCTTAGTATATGTTATTGGCACAGTTTGACATATTGCTTTATGTCTGCAAGTTGGGTGTTGTACTTAGGGATTTGATTCCTCTTCTTAGTTGGTGTTGAGATCTGCAGGCTAGATCTTGCAATGAGAGTTGGTGCTCATTTCATTTGGTGTGATAAACCTAAAGGATTATAGTCTGTAATACAAAATAAAGTTATACATATATCTGGTGTTCCTTGTGTTCTTTATTGTGATGGTCCATAGTTCTTTACTGTTAATATATTTCATTTAGATATGTTTACATGCAAGAAACTTAGTGTGAATAGAAGTAATCAGTAATGATGTTGCAAATGGTGATTTCTAACTAAAGTTTTGTAAGAAGTGTAAAAATAGCCCTCACACTGATTCACCCCCACTCTCAGTGTGGTCGGTGTGTCCAACATCAAGAGTGCCATATAAACCATATTTTTGGTTGAAGGAAGATCGATAATAAACCTAAGCCTCTTTCTATGTGAAGCCAATGGGTATTGATATGTGAAATGTAATGAAATGAGACCTTTTTCCTTACTTTTCAACTTCTTTTTCACCAAAAAACTGATGAAGCAGGGTATCCATGACCAAATCCAACACCACCTCTCACAACTCTACAATCACATCGAATTGATCATCGAGCCACCACTGGCTAGAAGGTGGCATAAGCAAACTTGCATACTATTGGAGATCCCTAGTCTCCTTGTTCATACTCTCAGTACCCTTCTTCTTGAAAATACTACCACATCCATACCATCCTCATTAATATAAATTTTATTATTGACCTCATCCTTAAAAGGAACTATATAATTATACATTCTCTAGATCACATCATGCTTGCACTAGAGATCCATGGTAGCCAACAAGCCCCAACAATATTCGTTGAAATAAAACTTGCAGACATTCTTCCCTTCTTTTAGCAACACTGGAGTATTGTTTCCATGTTCAACATTATCTCCTTATGTGGGGAATGTTTCTCTACCACAAGAAAAAAAAACATGCAACAAGATTGTCTTACAAGTACTAGCAATAATAGTTGAATAATAGTTGGTTTTTGACAATAGTTGTCCACTACAACACACAACAATAGGGACTCAAGTATTTGACACCAAAGTTGATAGGTCCATGCTTTAAATAGTCATAATCTCAATGCCATTTAAGAGTATCCATTCCCAACACATTTTTATTCGGTGATGATCTATCATAATCGAATTTCACAACATTGATAAGATCAATGCAATAGTACATGCACACCATTGTGGAAATCCAAATACCTACATTAATTCTATTTCTATAATGAATATGTTACCAATCAAATTTCATTTCTTTGAGCTTCGGGTTAAGTGTGGTCTAGCTTTGATACCATGGAGAGAAATGGAAGAGTAGACATTGTTTCCTCATATAATTGATGTATTTAAAGAATAATATTACACATTTAAATACATAAAGATATGTTTCAATATAGACACACTATTTTAACATACTAATAAAATATTGAAAGAATGTCTCAATTTCCCATCAAAATAGAAACCACTTAGTTGGACGTAATCTCTCATATTCAACTATATCTAACCACCTCAAACTTAGAAAGAACTTAAAAAGAAACTTTAGAAATTAGAGACAAAGAAGAAGTTACTCATTCCAATAGGCTTCACAAAAGAGATCCATGATATATGTGAGCTTGTTAAAGTAAATCAGAGACAATGTAGGATTTGCATAAGGGAACACCTTTGAAAGTGCCACGTGCTAAGGCTACTTTGAAGGATCTCATAATCCGTTTTAAAAAAAAAATTAGAAGGTAGTGGGGATAATAGACATCTTTGCAAGATCTTTTAGGTTTGAAGAAGGGCGGGGATGTACCATTGATAAGACAATGAAGGAGATCGGAGATCGAAAGGACACAACTCATGATCTTGACGTATAAAAAAATATTGATGATTAAACCCATATGGATGAGAATTAACGTTAAGAAGAGCGAACTCACTTTGTTTAAATCTTTGAAAAGGTCTAGTTTCATAGAGTTTTATGATGATTAATACACTAATACTATATTTATAACTTCTTTTTTACTATATTTGTAACTTTATCTTCATTTTTTTTTATATATGGTAGGATAGATGATTTTGTTACCTTTTATTCGTTCTTTTCTTTTCAAAGTTTTTATAATAAAGTTATGATATCAATTAAAATAAAAGTTGATCTTTTAAAGAAAATCTTTGTGATTTTTTGACATGGTTAAAATAATTATAATGGTTTTTTATATAAAATGTATATATTATAAATATTATTGAAATTGTTTAGTTTGATTCTAAAATAAAAAGTTATAATTTAAATAAATTTAATAATTTTTTTATTAATATATAAATCTAAATTTTAACATGGTTAAAATAATTATAACTTGATAATCATAATTTAATATAAAATAAATATATATATATATATATATATATATATATATATATATTATAAAGATTAATTATGATAATATTTTGATATAAATATATATATATTATAAAGATTATTGATGTTGCTTAGTTTGATTGTAAAATAAAAATAAAAAACACAATTTAAATAAATTTAACAAAGTCAAATCACTTGAGAAATAAAAGAAGCCAAAACCCTTTCACCCTCCTAAAGAGTTCGTGAAAAATCACCTTAAGCGTCTATGTATTATCGTAGAGAAATATAATGGATTATTCACTGAAGAGACTTAAAAAGATGTGTATTCGTGATTCATTATTTGGATTAAGGGTTTATAAATATATTTGAAATGTTATTTGTAATTTGTTGTGTAAGTGGTGTTTTTTTTTCCTAGCTAGTATTAAAAAGATGTGTAATTCTTTCATAATTATATATATATAATTTTGTATTTTTTTATATTTAAAATAAATAATGAAATAAAATATTAAAATTAATTTGAAAATGAATTTTGTTTTAACATATTAATAAATTTTAAAATACTTAATTTATTATAAATTTTGACAATAATTAATTTGAAAATAAGATTACTAATTAAGAAGTTTTCAAGAAGTATGAGTGGGTCCAATTGTTAAGAACTTATGTTTCCCCTTTAGAAGTCACATGTTCAAATCTAGAAAAAGGATCACAACTAGAACATTATAATGAATAGCTATAAGGTTACTAATTCGAAAACTCTGCACAGTGAAGAAAGAAATGCCTTGTTATACTCTCTTTTTATCAAAGAATTTACAACAACATAAAGCCCTATTATACTCTGGTTTTATCAAAGAATTTACAACAACATAAAATCACTACAGTATTTGTGAGCACATTGTATGGAACAATAAAAAAAGTAGTTGTATATTATGCAGAAATACAACACAACACTGTTATGTTTTCACAAAAACTCACTACAACAAACACACTTATAGAACTCTAATAAAAACTTCTAGCACAAACAAAAACCTATAGCACTCTGATAAAAAAACGCTATAGTAGCACAACTCTGAAAGACATAAAATAAAATAGCTAAAGGACAAGAGCCTTTGATCCTCTACACTCCCCTTATTCGATCAAGATCAAAAGACTGAAGTTAAATAATGTGTGAGGACTCAAAGGTGCCATTTGAGGAAGAAAAAACATGGGAGATTCTCCCAAACACATCAAGATTTGTTCTTCACATCTAAAGTTCAGAAATAGTCGAGATGCTCGTTAACTTCCTAAAAACTAGACATTAGTTATTTCAATCTCCCCCTTGATGTCAACTTTTTGTAATTCCCAGTAGCAGTCTAAGATTTTCTAATTTATCCTTTGGAAGAGGCTTAGTAAAAATGTGTGTGAGGTGATCTTCGGATTGACAAAAATTGAAAGAGACGAATTGTTGGTGTACAATATATTGAATGAAATAATGTTTAATATGAATATGTTTGCTCCTGTTGTGGAGTACATGATTCTTTGTCATGGAGATTTTTCTTTTATTTTCACACTAGACGTTGATTGGATTATTTAATTTAATTCCCAGCTATTCAAACAATCTTTCTATATATATATATATATATTGTGTACTTGTTGATGACGTTTTAATTTACTTTGCTTCAGTTGTAGATAGAGTAACAATGGCTTTCTTTTTTCCTCTCCAACAAATAATATTTCCTCCGAAGGGAAAATCATATCCATAAGTGCTCTTTTGATCATCCAAGAAACCTAACAACTAGACTCACAACAAACATGAACCTAACAACCAAACTCACAACAAATATGATGTATATTCTAGTGGTTGTCATATACACAAGAATATCAATCAAAGATCTATAAAGAGTTGCATTAAAAAGTGGAGTTTCATCTTCCTTCATCAATTTACTCCCAACAAGTAAGGGAGTGATCATAGGTTTACAAAATCTTCAACAAGTCTCCAACATATTTGTATAGACCAATGGATATACTTGTAGTTGTTTGTTTTATTTGCATACCCAAAAAATATTGTATATCTCCTAAATCAAACATCTCAAATTCAAATTTCATTACCTCTTTGAAATCCTTCACAACTGAGAGTGAGGTCCTCATAAAAATTAAGTCATGTATATATAATCAAACAACGATGAAATCTAATCACACAAAATTTTTGTACAAGGTGCTCTTAGAAGGAAATTTATCAAAGCCATGATCATGAAGATAGTTATCAATTCTAGAGTACCAAGCTCTAGGGGCTTGTTTAAGACCATAAATATCCCTTTTAGGCCTATAAGCCTTATTTTATTTACCTTTAGCAATGAAACCTTTACTTTATTCAACATAAACTTCTTCCTTCAAATATCCATTTAAGAAAACAGATTTGACATCCATTAGATAAATTGTTAACTTTAACTGAGATGCAATGGAAATAACAGTTCTTATAGTTTCAAGTCTTTCTATAGGAGAAAATGTTTCCTCATAGTCAATTCCTTCTTACTGCACATATCCTTTTCCAACTAAACGTACCTTATACATTGAAATACTTCCATCCATATTAAATTTCAGCGTGTAAATCCACTTTAGTCCAAAAGTGGATTTTCCATGAGGAAGATCAAATAACTCCCATGTACCATTTTTTTCAATCTATGACATCTCATCCTCCATGGCTTACACCCAGGGCTTATCAATTCAAGTTTTTTTTAAATTAAAAGGTTCAACATGAGTGGAAGAAAAAATAGAAAATTATCACCAACATACCTATACGTCTCATATATCTCCTTGAAACTTCTTTCTTTTCTAGGGGGACTAGATGGAGGTGTTACTTGTGTATCAACTTGATATATTGTTATTAGATAAGATGGATATTCCTTTGATGGAGAACTCTTTGAAGGTGATCTTACGTTTCTTACAATAGAGGGTTTCAAATACTGATCATTGTTATCATAAATTAAATTTTTAGTATGTGGACTAATCACTATAACTTCTCCTTCATTCTTGATATAAATTCCCCCTTCATCAAAAATCACATCTATACTAACATAAATCTTATTAGTAAGTGGATCAAAAAACCTATAATCCTTGCTTATTTTTTAATATCCAATGAAAATATATTTCACAGATTTTCCATCTAGATTATTTCATTGTTGTGCAAGAATGTGAACAAAGCCTGTAGACCCAAAGAATTTCAAATTAGAAACAATTGGTTTTTTACAGAATCGAGCTTCATAAGGAGTAGAATTTTTTCCCACATTTGTAGGAATTTTGTTGAGGATATATGTAGTTGTATGGACAACATCTAAGAAATACATGTTTGAAAAACTCATTTCTTTCAACAAACATCTATGCATCTCTATAATTGTTCTATTTTTTCTCTCTAGTACTCCATTTTGTTCAGGAGAATATGCAATAGTTAACTCCTTTTGTAGTGTAACTATAGAGGTAGTGGGGGGAGGGGTGAAGGGCCCATAGTGATAATAGTGGATCCCATTCAGTGTAAGGTGGACTAGGTCCACTTTATTATTAAATAAGACCCACTATGGTAGTTAGATATATTAATGTGAACATAATAAATGTAAGAGGATTTCTTACAAGGTTTTTCTTCTAGAAGGTTCCTCCTCTAGAATGTTATGAGGTGGTTGGTAGAACTATAGAGAGGGGTCCAAGCAATGTAATGGAATTCGAGAAGAAGCATTGTATTTGGAATGGTATCTCACTAGGAGGTTTCCCCTTCAAAGAAGCAAGTGAACAAGAGAGAATTTGTTCCATAATAGGATCCATTGTATTATGTTCCCCTACCTCAAGGGTTTTCATAATAATAAAGTGAGAGTTTATCTATATTCTATTTAATATTTGTGTTTTTTTTTATATTCAAGCCTTTGGTACTTAACAAGTGGTATCTGATCACTTTCTTCGGCCATAAAAGGGGATGTGTTTTTTTATTTTTCATATTTTTTGGAAGAATAAAAATATGGCCTCAACACTCTGAAAAATCCCTGTATTTTTTTGTACAAAATTTGTAAAAATTGGTTGTATATATTATTTCCTCTCAGAAAAAAAAAAAACCATTAAAAAAAAATCGTCTGAAATAGAGTCCGGGAAGTGAAGTTATCATCATTTTAAAATATGTCAATTTTCAGGGCTTTCCTCGAATGACGACACGGTTTTGCTTATTTCGGTAGAACCTCAAGATGAATTTTACAAAATAAATTATAGATATCATTTCCTCTTTAAAAATATTCCATTTCAAAAAAAAGTCATCCAAATCAAAGCTCTAGAAGTGAATATATCACTTAGTTAATATCAACAATTTTGAGAGTTTTTCATGTCGGCATCGAGACTATCGAACTCATAAATTTTGAGAGGTTGTTCTTATTGATACCAGATCAATGCCATTGGATAAAGTATTTTAAGAGATTTATTTTGGTATATTATATGTGGTGTTTTCAATGGACATTCTATTTCTCATGGAAATTCGACAAAAGTTTGAAGCCCTTGAGAGAAAAGTTCATAGAGGGAAATGTCAGTTGGAGATCATCACCCAAAGATATAACATGGAGATCATTGGTCATTGCATCATGCCATAATATAATCAAGAAATATATTCTTGATCTTATTGGGAGGCTGAATGCAATGACTAGTATAAGGATAGTTTCCATTTCATAGATGAAAACCACATCCATATTATATTTGATGACTCTACCCCACCTTATGTAGAGCACATCCTAAAGATTAGACAAGAGCCGTCTATGAATATTCTTCCTCGGTATTCTTATTCTCTAGTGCCAGTGGATTATATCTCAACTAGATATACATATTTGGATCCAGATTATTAATTTCGATATTTGGAACATAATTTTCATCTCGCTATTGAGTTTAGATATATTAAACTTGGATTTCACATGAGCACTTGGATAGTGGACCCAGGTTTACAATGGCCATTGGACTACTTCAGTATGGTGGCTCACCTTCCTACATGGGACTCTAGTTTTATAGCTTACTTCAACATGATGGACCACACTTGTCCATGGGACCCTGGTATATAGTTGTACACCCTCATAACAAGTGTTCAGGACAACCCTTTCATAAGGGATATGGAATCTAGTGTAGCTAGAGAGGTAATGGTTGGGGTCGAAGGTCCCATAGTGATAATAGTGGAGGTCGTTCAATGTAAGGTGGACTAGTTTCACTATATTATTACATAAGGCCCAATATGGTAGTTAAATATATTAGTGTGAACATAATAAATATAAGAGGAATTACTAGTAGGTTTCGGTTCTAGAAGGTTCCTCCTCCATAATGTTCATAGATGGTTGGTAAAACTATATAAATGGGTTCAAGCAATGTAATGGAAAGTCAAGAAGAAATATTCTATTTGAGCATGTATCTCATTAAGGGGTTTCCCCCTGGAAGATGCAAGTGAACAGGAGAGGAGTCTTTCCATAATAAGATCCATTGTATGGTGTTTCCCTACCCTATGGGTTTGATAATAATAGAGTGGTATTTCTTCTACATTGTTCTTGGATATATTGTGGTGATTTTGTATTCATATATTTGGTACTTAAAATATTGTATTATATCTTAGTTTCTCTTGGAGAAAGCACCAATTTCAAAAATAAAAGTCATTAGAAATGGAGTCTGGTAAGTGAAAATGTCAACATTTTAAAATCTGCAATTTTCAAGGTGTTTTACAGATGACAACATGATTTTGCTAATTTTCATCAGAACATGATTTATTGGAGTGTTAGTGTATTTACACAAACAAAATTTAAGGTAGTATGAGTCATGTGTGATTTCAAATTGGAGTTGGATAAGATTTGACATATGTTGTGTTAGGTGATAATAAGCAATGGGTTTATTGGGCATATTGAATGAGTTCATATGTAATGGGCTTGTAATTTGTTGGGCATTTAGTAAAGAATGTGGATTTTTTGTACCTGAGATGAAATGATGCATATATGATGTAAGGGGTGCATGATCGGTAGTACTCGACACCCTAGAGTTTTTAGTTCAAAGTTGTAAAGCTTAGCCATAGGCAAGGCAAGCTATATTCCCCAAGAGGTTGTTGGTCCAAAGTTGTAAAGCTTAGCCATAGGCAAGGCAAGGCATATTCCCCAGGTGTTTAGTAAGCCCTATTGAGATAGGCCTACATGGATTAGAGTGATCATGTAGCGTGTATCCCTCTTAGGCATAAAGAGTGGATGTGGCATCAAACTGTGGAATTAACCACTAGATAGGTATGAGGGTGGTAAGGTGTACTTGTATCTAAGTTTGATGGTGATTGGAGAAGTTAGATATTCGATTAAGGGGAGGACTGTGAGATTAAGTAATCTCAGAGTGTGAGTTGGGACCAAATTATGACTAAAGGAGTCTAATGTATTGATGAACCATGTATGTGAAAAGGATACCTAGAGAACTGGCGAGTACAGCGGATGGTACCCATGTATCTCGGTAGATGGATCTCTTTTTATATGGAAATTAATGACCAAGTTGTTTGCAGGTGCAAAAGGAAGACACAAAAATTCGAGGATTAATTAATACAAAAGAAGAAGCAAAAATGATGAAACTCAAGTGAGTGCGTGTTGTGTAATAAAGTATCACATTGAAGGAAGCTCAACCATATGAAGATAGAAATTGAAGATGATGACATGACTCAGATAAAGACCCAACCAAGACATGTATTTGTTAAGGAGGAGACATTGCAGATCAAAAGAACAACTTGCAAAGGCTATGAGCACAAAACCAATTTGAATATTTGAGAGAAGCATTGGACATTGAAAATATTGGTGTAATTAGTGGTAGAAATTAAGGGGGAGTGTTGGAAAAAAGTTAGTTTCTACCAACCGAAGCTTCCACCAACCTCGAGAGAGTTCTACCGCCATATCCTCGTGACAATCCACCGACACCGAGAACCTTCTGGACGCTCGAGTGTTTTCTAAATGCCTCTATAAATACGAGGCAGATGTATTTGGTTTAATCAATCAAGCAATACAATCTATTTTGTGGGTTATTTGTTTGTGTGTTCTACTTCTGACCCTTCACCCAACAATACATTTGAAGCCTTAAACGACTCATCTGCAAATATGGAGTTATTATGAGAGAAATACGGACTATGATTCATATGTGTTTTGGTATATCTGGTATTATACTTTGTTCAATAAGTTGTGTAAATGTTATTGCGTATTTAACCCATTGTTTAATCATGTACCAAATATTTTGTAATTATTTGAATGTTGCCATATCCATTTTTTGAGATCTGGAATTGTATAGATTTTTTGATTATCACGAAATGATAGAAAGACATGGCCTTAAAGACATGAAAGTTCTTTTTCAATGCTCCCAGATGAACGTCTTCGAATATGTTTTTCTTTGGTCGGTTTTAGGGTTTTGACATGAACAGTTTTCATTAGAGTTTTATTTAGAAGTTCATTAGAGTTTTATTTAGAAGTTCAATCGATTAGGATTGATTATCATATGCCTAAAGCGACTAGTTTTATTTAGAAGTTCAATCAATTAGGATTGATTATCATATGCCTAAAGTGACTACTTTTTAACAGGCTTCACACCAAGATCACTTTCTAATAGGGTTCACACCAGGAGTGGCCAAGTGATCTACACGTTGAGATTTCAATTTCGGATTTGAATTTGGATATTTAAGATAATTCCAAGACCTTAAGAGTACATGTGGCTAAGTGATCTACACGTTGAGCTTTCAATTTAGGCTTTGAATTTGGATATTTAAGATAATTGTTTTGTTGGGAGGTTGTATATGGGGAGATGGCATACATGGGCTTCTGTATTTGGACATCATCAATCCTTTCCTCTCTCTTCTCATTCTCTTGGGCATTTTAAGGGCATTTCTTATAAGTAATTCAATCCGCCAAAATGTGCATCAAGGAATGAATTCTTTGAAGTTGTATTTGATTGATTTCATACATCGTGAGGGGATGTAAGGCAAGAATTGTATTTGCTTAATCAATTACAATATATAAGAATTATGTTAGTATGATATATGCTTTGTTTTTAGCTATAGTACAGTAAGCATGATCATAAAATTATAAACAAAATAGACAATAGAAGAGACATATCTAGAATAGAAAAAGGAAGAGACATATCTAGAATAGAAAAATGCAAAGTGCGATTGTATTAGATGATAAATGTAGAGAGCGATTGTATTAGATGATCGACTAAACATATGAAAACCAAAACAAGAAGATAGGACAAATCTTAACGACTGGTACAGCGGGCCAGAACAACTAACACTCCCTCTTAAACTCAACAGTTACAAACATCATCATTGATAATGCCCAAGTGTTGCTTCTGAAAATAACAAATGGTGTTCCTCAATGCTTTTGTAAAGATGTTTGCGAGCTATCTCCTGAACCACAAAATTGAAGCATGATTTCACCATTATTGACTAGCTTGCATATGAAATGAAAGCTAGTGTCAATCTGCTTGGTTTTCTTATGAAAAGCATGGTTTTTTTATAAGCAATTGTTGAAGTATTGTCACTAAAGATAGGAGTTAGATCATTTTCTATATGTGATATGTCATTCAATAGGAAGACAGACTTTGCCTCTACAGAGGATATTGAGACAATGGGTTGCTTCTTTGATGCCCAAGAAATCAGATTCGTGCCCAGGTGAAAAACATACCCTTAGGTGTTTTTCCGGTCATCTAGGTTGCATGAAAAATCACTATAAGTGTACCCATAAACATGATTATCTTCAAAATGAGTGTACCATAAACCAAAATTGAGAGTGCCAACACCATATCTCAGAATCCTTTTCGCCATCTTCCCAGTGAGAATCTTTGGGAGATTCCATGAACCTGGAAACAAAGTTGACTGTATACATAATATCAGGCCTAGTTGCTTTAAGATACAACAAATTGCCTACTAAACTTTTTTACAAAGTAGAATCCATTGTAGGGCCTTCATCTTGCTTGCTCAATTTTGTGACTAGGGGTATAGGAGTTTCTACTAGATTGCAATCTTCCATGCATAATCTTTTGATGATGTATGGTGCATACTTTTGTTGACAAACAAAAATCCCTTTGGTTGATTGGTCAACCTCAATCCCCAAAAAGTGTTTCACTATGCCAAGATCTGTCATCTCAAACTAAGATTTCATGGCATGTTTAAAATTGGTTAACTCAATATTTCGAGTATATATCATGTCATCAACATATAGACATAATCAGGATTTTACCTTGATGATATTTTTTGGTATATAGAGTTGGCTCATTTTGGCTTCTTTAAAACCACTCTTGATTAGGTAAGTATCAATTATATTGTACCAAGCTCTTGGGTCTTTCTTTAAGCCATACAAGGATTTCTTCAACTGATACACTTTGGTTGGCTTCTCTTTGACTTCAAATCCAAGTGGTAGATCCACATAGACCTCTTATTCTAAGACACCATTCAAGAAAGTTGACTTGACATGCATCTGGTATACTTCCCATTTGTGTTGAGCTGCTATGGCTAATAGAGTCCTTATAGTGTCCAACCTTGCTTCTGGAGCAAAATTTTAACCATAAATGTCTGGTTTCTATGAGAATCCTTTGGCAACAAGTCTTTCTTTGTGTTTTTCAATCTTTCCCTCTTCATTACGAGTCTTATGTTTGGGAAGATCAACAAGATCCCATGTCTTGTTCTTCTCAATAGAGTCAATTTCTTGGTTCATGGCTTGAACCCAATGTGACTCTTTAGGTGCCTCTTTAAAATTTGTAGGTTGACATGTCATTAATATAAAATGATTATGCTGATCAATATCATCCAATTATTGATGGATCTCGCTGAAGCTTTGAGTTCGTTGATTTTGAATTTGAGAGGATGAATTTCTTCTTGAAGAAGAACTATCATGAGAACCTTGAGGTTGTCCTTGTACCTGCAATATTAGAAGGACAGGTTGATGTGTTTGTTGTCCTGAAATTTTTGTGTTTTCAGGAAGTGGCATCAATGGTAGGGAAATTTTCTGACTCACTCAAGAACTGATTTTCAAGAAATTTGGCATCTCTATTGAGAAAGAGTTTCTTTCAAATCAGATTGTAGAGTCTGTAGGCTTTGGATGTCTCATTGTAGCCAACAAAAATTATTTTCTCACTTCGATCATTAAGTTTCTTCCTCAATTCGGAAGGTATGTGAGCGAATGCAATGCATCCAAAGGTCCTAAGATGAGCAACATTCAGTTTTGTCCCACTCCATGCTTCTTGAGGGACCTTCATCTTGACACTAGTGGTTGGGGATCTATTCAGAAGATAAATTGAGCATGCTACAACTTCATCCCAAAATAAATTTGGCAGACATTTTTCTGTCAAAAGGCTCCTTGCCTTGTTCATTATAGTCTGGTATTTCCTCTCATTCACTTCATTTTGTTGTGGAGTATACCTAGGCGTGGTTTGCATGATTATGCCTTGTGATTTGCAGAAATTTGGAAATTCTTTTGAATAGTATTCTCCTCCTCCATCTGACGTGAGAATCTTCACATATTTCCAACTCTGTTTTTTAGCTTCAACCTTGAACTCCTTGAACTTTGCAAAGGTTTCAGACTTGTGTCTCAGGAAATAAATCCATATTTTCCTGCTAAAATCATCAATAAATGTAAGAAAATAAAAGATACAACCTATTGACTTTGTTTGCATTGGTCCACATAGGTCAATGTGAACCAGCGCTAAGTGTTGTTTATCTTGAGTGGAAGACTGTCGAAAGCTAGTTATCTTATGTTTTCTGAGAATGCAAGACTCACATGGGAGATTTTTCTCTTTGAATATAGGTATACCTTTGACCATGGAGTGATTATGCAGGAGGCTTAGAATTTGAAAGAGTAGATATCCAAACCTTGCATGCCAAGTAATATTTTCATTGGGGGTTGATGCACTTTGTGCATAATATTGGGTCAAATTTCCAGTCTGAGGGTCAGGGGAAACATTTTATTCCTAGTCATGTGGATTTCAGAAATCAATTTTCTGTTTGGAGGTTTGTCATATATCCTACATGATACTCCTTCAAAAAGTACATTATAGCCATTTTCAAATAGTTATCCTACACTTAACAGATTATGTTTTAGTCTCGAATGTGATAGACATCATTTTTGTCTTTCTTTACATCTTGTTTAGTGAGAATATGTATAGTTCCTTTGACATGGACTTTGACGAAAGAGTCATCTCCAAGTGTAATATCAGATGAAATAGAAGAATCAATGCAAAAAGGTAAACCTTTGTTACCTATCATGTGATTGCTACATCCATTGTCGAGCAATGAGAGGTCCTTGTGTTGTTCTTCAGTTTTGTGACATGAGAGAAAAATCCCACCTGAGTTGTCTCCTTCATGATTTGAGACATGTGCTCTACCTACGTGTTGATATTCTTTCTTCTTCCTGCATTTAGATTCATAGTGCCCATACTTTTTTCAGTAATAGCATTGTATGCTTTCTTTATCATTGGATCTCCTACCTCTGCCTCTTTGAGGCTGGAAATTGTGATGTTGATTTTGATGTGTGTGACCTTCACCAAAGTGATGGTTTCTTGGAATTATCACTCTTCCTCTATGACCTTTGCCTCTACCTATGCCTCTATCTTTGCTGAAAGAGAATTGAGTCCTGAAGGAATTTGCTATTGACTCATTTTCTATATGTAGTTTGGTCTCATGTGACAACAGAGAACCCATGAGTTCATCTGTTGAAAATTTTGACAAATCTTTAGATTCAAGGATGGATGTAACAACCATTTCAAATTTATTTGGAAGGATTATGAGTACCTTCTAAACAATCCACTGATAAGCGATGGCTTCACAAGCAAACATGATCTGGTTTACAATTCCCATGACTTTGGTCATAAATCGATCAATATTTTAAGACTCTGTCATTTTTAAAGTCTCAAAATGTGTCCTCAAGGTTCACATCTTAACTATTTTGATCTTGTCATTTCCATGGTAGGTGGTACTGAGAATGTCCCAAGGCTATTTTGAGGTAACAACACCTGTTATTTTTTAGAAAATTGAGTCATCCAGTAAGTTTTGAATCCAAAATTTTCCTTATTCTCTCTTTTCCTCTGTTCTTCCTCAATAGTTCTCTCTTGGTTGTTCATGGAATCTATATCTGCTCGATCTAGTTCCACATAGCCAAGATCAAATGGATCCCAGAAATATTGTGCTTGTAAGAAGGATCTCTTTCTTAGAGACCAAAAATCATTGTTCTTTCCAAGAAGAATTGACCCTTCTGTTGGTCCCAAATTGTTAAAGGTGGTCATTTTTGTAAAAAAATCAGAACATGAAACAAGTTGTTAGTATTGTTCATGATTTTTATTAGGGTCTAAAGAAATACCTCTAATATTGCTTGATGTAAGAAGACATGTCATGTTTCTTGTTTCCTATCTGTAAAACACACCAGTGAAGTTTCTAGCTCGAGCTATAGGAAATTTCTTGTTTCCTATGCATAAAACATACGTTTACTCAAAAGTCAGTCAGCAAGCAGGAAGCTATAAATGCATCCAATCCTTATCTTTCTTCAGTTTATATCAGTAGTTGAAAAGACGATCGAATAAATGGTACTCTTTAATGTTGAGTAAATCTTAGCTTCTGTAGGAAGTCTGATTCGGAGTCCATATAAGTTTGATTCTTTTAGTTAATCAAATGATGCAAAGTAATGCAAAGAAGAGGCAGAGAGGTAGAAGATTAACATCCACAACTGAGGAGTTGAAGAAGTCCGAGCAGAAGATATGTGTCTGTAAATTCAGTAGAAGAAGTCATTGGAGATGAAGCTCATCTTAGTAATTGTATTTTGTAATCGTGCGCAGTGCGTCGAAGTTTACTTATATAAAAGTAATTCATATTTTGAGTTTATGTGATAAGCATAACATTTTGTTATTCCGCATTTATAAATTTTTCTTTAAAGAATTTTATATTACAGTGCGTAGCATTTCGTTTAGTCTGTGAACTGCACGATAAGTTCTGAGACTTTAGCGATGAAGCTTGTTGCGCATAGTATTTCGTCATTGCACTGTGCACAGTTTCCTTGCGCGATGCGGATCAAAATATCATATCATTGCACAATGGATCCAATATCTTGTATCATAGCAATATGATGAGAGAAGTTTGATCAAAATAAAGTTTTATCAAAAGCAAGTTTGATCAAGAGAAGGTTCCATCATAACAAGTTCAAGAGCATAAACTTTGTTGAAAAGTGAAATATGGCTTCTACCTCAAATATGCAACCTCTCACCTTTACAGGAAATAATTATCAGATGTGGTCCTTGACCATGAAGGCGTTGTTCTGAGGTGAATATTTATGGGAGATAGTAGAGTGTTGAATTTACATGCAGCAGTGAGAGCCATTCTCCTGGAGGATGGCTAAGACCCTAGACGAGATCTAGGGCACCCAGTGCACTCCTGGGATATGTGATCTGAGACATATATTGATAAAGACCCTAGGTTAGTAACGAGGGCCCCTGGTTTGTAACCAGGGTACCCATGCCTGGTGCATGGAAGGCTTGGTTCGTAACCAAACAGTTGAAGACCCTAGGTTTGTAACCAGGGCCCCTGGTTAGTAACC
>ML778594.1:283299-319525 GCA_009831015.1 Picea engelmannii | reverse complement strand
TGAAATTTAAATATGTGATTTATATGATTATTTTTATTACCCTCCTACCCTAGCCTTAACTATAAATTAGAACCCTCCCCCTCACTTGCACTCACACATTCTATTGTGACTATACTCTTAGCGTGGAGACTCCTTATGCTTGCGGCCTCAGTCCAGCTTCTGGTTAAAGTCCTGTTCCTGTAAAGTTTGCTGCTGTCCATGCCAAAGGGTACCGTGACCTGACTGAAGTGAGCCATGGCCTATTTGAAGAGCACTGTGAACTGTTTGAAGGGAGCCGTGACCTGTTAAGGAGGCTCTTTGACCTTGTGAACATTGCTGCTATCTTGTAGAAGGTGTCGCTGTCTTCTCTGAAAGGGGCCGCTCCTATCTTGAAGGGGGCCGCTACCTATGAAGGTGTTCTTGCTGGCTGCCAAGGGTATCTGCTGTGTGAAACCCCTTTTATTTGCTACTGTCTGTTCCCAACTGTCTTTGACTGTGAGTTAGGGTTTCTTGTGGTTGGGGTTTTTGGTTTTCTCTTTTGTCCTGACAGTGATGGCATGAAAGATCATTCAATCGGTGGCTAGAGATCTTTTATAGATCAGAACCAACTTTATACTGAGCATAAAAATAAGACCTATATCCTTTGTGATTGTTCACCTTTTCAGTGGTAAGGCTACTGCCAGGTATGCTTCTATTTCTGTTTCTAGATCAGATCTGAATGATATTTCTTGTTTGCTACTTGAGCCACTGTCTTGTTTATTATGATCAGCTGTTATACTTGAAGAGGTCTTCCTTTTGTTTCAGATTTGAATTCTTGTTCTACTGTTACATGTGAAAGGTCATTCAAATACTATTTGCTTCAGAATTTCAAAATAGATCTGCTATTATAAAAGGAAGAGTTTATGCTTCTCTGTTTTGATCTAAAATCTTTTGAATTCTGTTATAGATCCTCTATTGGAAAACTGCTGATATATATTTAGAGAGTATTGATATCACTGTTTGTGATCTGAGTCCCTTTTTTGTCTCTCTTTGTTTTGAGATTACTGTTACAGTATTTGTATAGATCTCTGATGTCTTATTTAAAGGATTGGAGTATCATTCTTAAAGTAGGGTTTTTATCTTACTGTCAAAGATCTAACTTTATTGTTTAAAGATCAGAGTTATATTCCTCCCTATACGTTGTTTTGTACATCAGATCTAAAGGTAATTTGCTTTGAAAATTAAAAGAGACTACTGTTTTCTTCTTACCCTAAAAATCTAACATAGAGAATGCCTATGTGGAACCAGTAGATGAGGCAACATTCAATTCCCTCACACAAGGTGAGAAGGATGTCTTGAAAGATCAAAGAAATAAGGATGGAAAGACGTTGTTTTACATACATCATGCCATGAATGAGAGAATACTTCCAAGATTTTCATCAGAAAAGAAAGCCAAGGAGGCATGGGACATATTAAAAACCTCTTATCAAGGTATGGACAAAGTAAATACTACAAAACTTCTAATTCTTAGAAGATATTTTGAAACTCTTTCAATGAAAGATACATATACAATATATTTATTTTATACCCATGGCATTGGCTCGATAAATCAAATTAAGTCTTATGGTAAAACCATAGAAGACACAAAAGTTGTTTATAAGGTACTTAGGAGTCTTCCTCCTAAGTTTGATACCATAATTGTGACTCTAGAAGAAAGAAAATACTTGAGACAATTTAGTTTAGAGGAACTACAAGCTTCCCTCATTAATCATGAACACATATTGAATAGGTAAATAATGTCATTATACAATGCATTTTTCATGCATTCATTTATAATTCATGGAAGAAGAAGGGGGAGAGATAACTCTAGAGGAAAAGGAATAAGTTCTCTCACAGGTGGATGCAATAGCGGTCTTGGAAACGCCGACGGAATAGGTCAAAACCCAAATACCAGTCACCCAAGTTGTCATAGAACTGACAAGTCAAAGATTTAGTGCCATTACTGTAAAATGTATGGAAAGTATGCATATGAATGTAGGAAGAGAGAATATAATTAGAACAAACAAGTTCAAGATCATTCAAACAACACAAATAACCAAAGTTGCCCGATTTGTATGGCACGCAGTGAGGCAATTCCTATAGTCTCACCAATTGAAGGCAATGTTTCCCAAGAAAGTCCATGTGACATATGGTATTGAGATTCAAGCTGCAGTAACCACATGACAGGAAACATAGAATTTTTTTCTAGTTTGGATGAGTCATTCCAAACCAAGGTTACACGTGGAACAAATATCCAAGTCACTATTTTAGGAAAAGTCATTATAAACATTTTAACCAAGAAAGGAGAACAAAAAGTTATGTCTAATGTATATTGTGTTTCTTGTCTGAAACATAAGATGGTGAGCATAAGACAATTGTTACAGAAAGGATACATAATCTACATGGAAGATAATCATTGTGTGATTATGGATAGATGCCCAAAAAATCAACTCATTGCAAGAATCTAGATGACAAGTAACATAATGTTCCCATTGACATTGAATAAAAACAAGAAGAAGAATAAAGCACTAGTTGTTGGTAAAGGAAAAAATGCACAGTTAGACACTGCATTTACAGCAGAAAGTGCACTCATATCTAATGAAGAAAGTAGTGCATGCAGTATCAAGAAAGGAGAAAATGGTACAGAGATGAAGGCAACATTTCAATCTGAAATACATGATGATTCCTGACTATGGAATTTCATATTTGGACATTTTAACTTTCGAGGGATGAAGATGATACACACAAAGGATATGGTAAAAGGTTTTCCATTGATTGAAAAAATAGAAAGGATATGTGAGGGTTGCATATTTGGCAAGAAGCATAGAGAATCATTTCCAATTGGAAATTCTTAGAGAGAAAAAGATCTACTAAAAATTGTACATTCAAATATTTCTGGACCAATGCAAACTCCATGTATAGGAGGCAGTACTTATTTTCTAACACTCATTGATGATTTCTCAAGAAAGACATGGATTTATTTCCTAAAGCATAAATATGACACATTGGGTTGTTTTTAGCAGTTTATCTCACTTGTGGAGAAGCATAGTGGATATTACATCAAATGTCTAAGAACGAATAGAGGAGGAGAATACATTTCAAAATAATTTTAGAAATTTTGTGAAGTTAATGGAATCTATAAGAAATTTACTACGCGATACACACCACAACAAAATGGTGTCGTAGAGAGAAAGAACAGAACCATCATGGAAATGGTGCATAGTATGTTGACAACCAAACATTTTTTAGATGAGTATTGGGTTGAGGTAGTAGAAACTGCAGTATACATCTTGAATATATGTCCGACAAAGATTGTGAAGAACATAGTTCCTTAAGAATCCTAGACATGTTCAAAGCATAATGTCACACACTTAAATGTTTTTGGTTGCGTCACATACGTAGATGTTCAAGAAGAGCTCAAAAGGAAGATGGACAACAAAGGAATATATATATATATATATATATATATATATATATATATGTTGGGTATTCTGAAGAAACAAAAGGATACAAGTTGTATGACCATGTCACAGGAAAAGTCATAGTCATCTCTGATGTTCAGTTCATGGAGAATGAAGCATGGGATGGTCGTGTAGAGAAGACAGTTAGGATCATTAATGTTATTGTGCATGATGACACAAATGATGAAGTGGTTCAAGCACCAACCACAGGACAGTGCACAATCCCTTCTACACTTGGCACTTCGACGCAAATCACAACGCATAGTACTCCAGTAAGAACAACATGTGCACAATCTACACCTAGAGTGTTGCAAACAACAATAAGAATTCCGAGTAGTTCTACATCTCTAGATCCAACATTCGCAAGTCTATTACCAGCAAAGACAAGAATTTTTCACGACATCTATAATGAAGACGTAGCAAATTCATTTTCAACTTTTTCTTTGTTTTCACAAATAGATGATCCATTAACCTTTTAAGAAGTTGTCAAAGATGATGTGTGGGTACAAGACATGGATGAATAAATCAAATTCATAGAGAACAATCAGGCATGGAAATTGCTAGATGTACCTAATGACAAGGATGTGATAAGTGTCAAGTGGATTTGTAATCCAAGCAAGATGTAGAAGGAAAAGTGAAGAAGCACAAGGCAAGGTTAGTTACAAGAGGCTTTACAAAGCAACCTGGAATTGATTTCAATGAAACATTTTCACCAGTTGCACACATGGACACAATCAGAACTGTATTATCAATTTCCACGCAATACAAGTGGCTAGTTGATCAAATGGATGTAAACTCTACATTTTTTAATGGAAACTTAGAAGAAGAAGTATATGTGGAACAACCACAGGTTTATGAGGTTGCGGGACAAGAAAACAAAGTGTACAGATTAAAGAAAGCACTGTATGGATTAAAGAAAGAACCAAAAGCTTGGTATAGTCGCATAGATTCCCATCTCACATAGAATGGATTTCAGAGGAGTGAAAGTGAGCCAACATTGTACATCAAAGAAACTAATCAAGGTAACATGTTAATTGTTTTTTTTATATGTGGATGATTTTATATTTATAGTTGACTTTGGCATAGAAGAATTTAAGTTAGTCATGAAGTATGAATTTGAAATGACTAATTTAGGGCTTATGAGATATTTTTTGGGAATAGAAGTGCACGAGTCCAAAATTGGCATATTTATCTCATAGTCTAAGTATGCCAATGAAATTCTGAAAAGATTCAATATGATAAATTCCAAAGCATCCCCAACACTTGTCATAACAGGATTGATGTTAAGCAAGGAAGATAAAGGGTCCAAGGTGGATCCCACATTGTTTATAGGCAATCTTATGCATGTCACAGCGACAAGACCAGATATTATGTATGGAGTGAGCCTAATATCAAGGTTCATGGAATCTTCAAAATAATCACATTGGAAGGAAGGAAAGGGAATCCTGAGATATGTGAATGGAACAATAGATTTTGTCATAAAATACTCCACTTCATAAGATTTCAAACTTATTGAATACACTAACATTGATTGTGGAGGAAACCTAGATGATAGGAAAAATACATCTAAGTAGACATTTCATTTTGGAATAGGTATGGTATCATGGGAATCAAGGAAGCAGTCCATAGTGAATATTTCTTCAACAGAAGTAGAGTACATCGCAACTACAAGTGCATCTCGTCAAGCAATTTGGATAAGAAGAATGTTAAAAGGTTTGTTGGAGGAACAAATTGAACCAACAACAATATTCTAAGACAACAATTCGGCCATCATGTTATCAAAGAATCATGTGTTTCACAAGAAAACCACGCATATTGATACAAGGTATTACTTTATCAAAGAATTGGTGAATGACAAAGAGATCTGTTTTGAATTTTGCAGGTCAAAAGAACAAGTCGCAGACATTTTTACAAAGGCTTTAACAATAGATGCATTTTAGCATATGCGTAGTACTCTGAGAGTCTATGCAATAATAGATGAGTGACAGTAAAATGTAAACCCAATTTTTTGATGAATTTTTTTCTTTTTGCAATACCACCTACTTATAATTAAGGGGGAGTGTTGGAAATAGTAGTTACAATTCAGTGAGATCTTCACGTCTCCGTCGATTTGTCTGCCAGTGATTTTGTCAATAGTTTTTTCAGTCATCTGAAATGTAAGTTAGTCAGTTTGACAGTTTGCAAGTGCAAAGTCGCACATTTACTCAAAAGTCAGTCGACAAGCACGAAGTTATAAATGGAGTCGATCATTATCTTTTTCGAGTTCAGATAAGTAGTTGAAGATTCAATCGAATTAATGGTGGTCCTTAATGTTGAGTTAGTCTTAGCTTTTGTAGGAATTATCATCTAGAGTCCATATAAGTCCAAGTCTTTTAGTGAATCAGATGATGCAGAGTAATGTAGAGAAGAGGCAAAGAGGTAGAAGGTTAACAACAACAACTAAGGAGTTGAATAAGTCTGAGCACAAGCTCTGTGTATGTAAAGTCAGTAGAATAAGTCATTGGAGTCGAAGCTCATCTTAGTAATTGTATTATGTAACCACATGCGGTGTGCCGAAGTTTATAAATATCAAAGTAATTTGTATTTTGAGTTTATGTGCTAAGCATAGCATTTTATTATTCTGCATTTATAAATTGTTCTTTAAAGCGTTTTATATTACATCACGTAGCATTTTGTGTAGTCTGTTAACTGTGCAACAAGTCCTGAGAGTTTAGTGATGAAGCTTGTGGTGCCAAGTTTTGATCGTTTCATAGTGGATCCAAGAAGTTAAATCTTTATAATATTAAAAATGAAATTGCTATAAATTACCATCTACAATGAAAAATTGAAGATCTTTTAACAAAGAGAGAGAATAAAATCTAAGTCTGAACAAAATGCAAAAGATTCATTCGAGGTTGCATGATTGTGATGCAGGAGCATCTCTCCACGTCAGCCAGTCGACCCACTCCAGCGCACACATTCAATGGGAAGAGGCGCAACCCTCATTTCAAATTTGAATTTTGAAAGTAATTAATGTTGTAGGCTGTTGAGCCATGAAGTCATGCCTTCGCATAGGCATTAGATTAGATAGCCTTGAATGTTTGTAAGGATGAGATCTAGATATGATTCTGGACTAGATAGCCCATTCAATGTAATTGAATAGGGTAGGTAGATTGGAGGGAAGAGCTCAAAGAGCCCCTCATGTAAAAGATAGAGAGATCTTCTTTGGATAATATTAGGAGAGAAGAAGAGAGAGAGAGAGTAGAGAAGAGTCGATACCTTGTTACAGTCCGTGCTTAGAACACCTTTGCAAAGAGGCATTTTTATTAATACAAACCAGAGCAGTTTTTTCTGCATATTGTCTGTGTTGTGTGAATGTCTATGAATGTTCAACGTATGTTGTAGATGTATGTTGGGTATGCATTTGTAGGGGTTGTTTGATTTTACAGTTAGAGGTCTTTGAGGCTTCACACCAAGAGGGTGTGGCATAACGCTGCGGGTTCTGATAGCCATGCACAGAGAGTGCATTTCTAAACTCTGCGGATTCAGACAAAGGCACACAAGGAGGGCACCATACCTGAAATCATCAACTCAGAGGAAGACCTCAAGGTTACTGAATACCTTGGAGGTAGGCCTATGTATGAAAGGCACAGTTGCAGACAAAAACCCTGTTGTGAGTTCTGTAGAGCTCTGCCAAGTGGGCATTGAGCATATGCATAGTGATACATTAAGGAAGTACTCTGTTGTGAGTTCAACAGAAGTCAGAATCACTGAAGATTCTAGACACTCTACCAGGAGGGCATTGAGTAGGTGACAGAGAGCACAGGAAGAACTCCTTGAGTTGTGTAATTTGGAGAAGAGTCCAAGGAGAAGGATCTTCACAGGGTTGTTGAATACCCTGCCGACTCAGCAAGATGTTTTCTTGAGTGAAGGAGTGTCAGGAGGGCATCATATTCCTTTATATGCAGGAGAAGGAAAAAGGGACTTAGTTCCTTAGAGATCTGAGTTCGTGAATAAGCTCATAAGAGATAGCCCTATTTAGCGTGCAGAGACTCTACGAGGAGAGCATAAGTCAAAAGAACCCTTCGAGGATTTTAAAGGGCTAAGCTCAGGAGGGAAAGTGCTTTTACACACACAGGCCACAAGAGGTTTTAGAGGCCAGAGAGAGAGAAAATCCTTTGGAAGGTTTGATTTTAGAGTAAAGCTCAAGAGAAGCAGTGTTTTTATGCACGTAGGCGAGGGACTCAAAATCAGAGAGTTCGCTGAGGAAAGAGAGCAAAGGTTGAGGCCTTTGGCTTTTGGAAATTATTCCAAATCTGGGAAGAACGCGCGGGAGCTCAGGAGGAGCACAGTTGCCTTCGGATCAGCCGAAAAGATCTGGACTGTTGAAGTTTCCACATCTAGGGAGTAGTGGAGGAGCGCATAGGACAAAAGAGATTATGAGTTGTTGGATATCGCTCAAAAAAACCGAGAGCCATTGGATAGGTCGAAAGATGCACGAGGTTTAAACCTCAAGCACAGGGTGGACAAACCCGAAAAGTCCCTAAGAGTGTAGAGAGATCGGAACACTTCATGGTGAAAGTCCCGAAATAGATCGCAACCATTCAATTGAGGAGGACACATGTCATGAGATCACCCACTTCGGGGATTCAGACACCGGGACTCACAGAGGTGAGAATTTTGACTTTGCACCTGGCGAAGTCTTGAAATAGATCTAGAGTGTCCATCCGTGGAGGACATGTGGCGGAGATCGAGAGTCCGTTGGTATTTCAGATATCAACATTTCGAGTTGGCAGAGTGTTGTGTCACAGGAGGTCGCAATTCATGAAATCATGAAACGATGAGGACCATCCATCATAGGAGGACACATGGCAGCAATCTGGGCTTTCGAGAGATTTTTCGAAAGGAGGCCATTTTGGCAAATCGAAAATCAGGAATTCGAGAGTCCCATTGACAAGAGGTCGGGCTCTTGCATTGATAAACCCTGAAAGGATCACAATCATCCGATTGAATAGGACATGTGGAGGAGATCGGAGGGGTTTCAGCATTTTGGAATTCAAAACTTCGGGAGTTCCGAGGACAAGGTGTCCATGCATTTCGACATTTGAAAACCCGAAATCACGAAGAAGGACAAGGCCGAGACATTGGCACATCGACTTTTTGGGAATCGACGTTTTGATAGTCCCGAGGACATGAGGTTTGGATCTCTCTTTAATAAATCCCGAAATAGGATTGCGGTCTTATGAGAAGTGGTCACATGGACCAAGGCATAGCCCAGGGAGATAATTGTTGATTAAAGTTGTTTCGACATTTCGGCATTTCGGAGTTCGGGAGTTTGAGAAGACAAGGACTCTTGACATCGGGAAACAAGAAGTCCTAAAACCCAAAATTCCATTTCAGGAAAAAGTTCACAGTCGTGTACGGTGACTGTGAGGAAAGAAAAGGACCTGTGGATCGGGTTGATTGAGATTGCAGAGGAGGAATCGAAAGAGTCGCTTCAGCTCGGGGAAGTGAATGAACGATCCTATGAGAGGACTTCGACCCGAGGGTCAGAAGGGGTCTGCATCATCAGTTTGTGGTATCAGAGCTAGAACCTATGTTTGTATATTTCAGGTAGGGAGAAGGCAAGGGAAGACAGAGGGTTGGAAACTCTGTGATGATTGGTTGTAGGTAAGTAGCAATCAGGAAGATATTTAGGAGGATTGTAGGAGAAGCTGAAACACTCAAGGGTGCAGAGTGACAACAACAAATTTTCCAGGAGGGCAGATAGACAATAAGTTGGCTATTGAAGGTCGTAGATATGCTGGAAGGAAAGACCCGGAGCTGATGAGAAAAGCAGAGATAGATGAAGAGCAAATTGATATAAGGGGGGAGATGGAAAATCTTGCATTGCGGATGCAACCAAATGCAATGTCAAGATGGGTATATGAATGGCCCATGAGGAAGCTGAAAGTAAAATGGCCAGTCAAGGAGTTGATGGCTAGAAGACATCGTAGGATGCTAAGAGGATGGTTGAGGCATGGTGAAAACCTCGATGGATCTGAGGAGATGGTTTAGGTATGTGAACCAGATATTGGGAGAAATATCAGTGGTAGTGAGGATGAATTGGGATCAACTGAAGATCTGAAGGACTATCAAGAGGACAACCCAGAAATTCCTGATTGCCAGGAGAGCAAAGAGTTGAGATTTCTGTGAGATCTCACAGGTTGTCATGAGGATAGACAGGGAATTTCACATTTCCAGGAGAGAAATGAAACGAGGACGCTGCGGGATCTCATAGACTTCCAGGAGGGTAGCAAGAAAATCCCAATTTGCCAGGTGGGCATGGGAATAGAGATGAGGCTATCTGAGAGTCTCATAGATTTAGAGGTGAATTCAAATCAGCCTGAGAAGCAGACAGAGAAGGAAGATCAGAGGAATCTTCTAATGATTGGGGGAATTGAAATATTCCTACCACTTAGCCCAGAGGAGGCAGAGATCTGTGTTGCAGATGAAGCAACAACAATAGGAGAAAGATAGCCAGATGTGACTGTCAGGGAAGAAAAATTGGAACAGACATTAGAATTTTCCCAAGCAAAAGAAGAAGATGAGCATTCTAGAAGTGGCTCAATACTTTCAGCCAGGAAGTTGAAGAAACTGCAGCATTGGAGCTTGTAGAAGTTGTAGAAGAAGATGCAGACAACATTAGTTTGGCTGATCTGTATGACCAGATTGAAGCCTTGGAAAAGAGGGTGATAGTGAAGAGCTTGCACATCCAACAGGTGAGGTTGGAAGAAGATGAAGATGACATGGGAGATCATGATGATCTGTCCATCTACAAAAGGAAAATGCAGTTGAGGAGACTGCATGAATAGAGCCAGACATTTGAGAAGTTGGGCGAAGTGATCGAGAAGATCAGAAGGTTGATGGTAGAGTCAGCAGAGACTACCAGCAAGGAGAAGTTGGTCAGAGAAGTAGAAACGCAGTAGTAGCAGCGGAAGCAGTAGCAGTGCAGCAGCAGTAGGGAAATGGAGCAGATGAATAGCTCCAGAAATTTGTTTGGGATCTGGGAGAATTTCCACAGCTAAGATGGGGAGCTCATGAATTTTGTAGCTGACGAGTATGATGCAGGAGAATCTATCCACGTCAGCCATCCAGCCCATGTCAGCGCACGCATTTAATGGGTAGAAGTGCAACCTTCATTTTAAATTTGAATTTTGAATGTAATTAATCTTGTAGGTTGTTGAGCCATGAAGTTGTGCCTTTGCACAGACATTAGAGTAGATAGTCTGAAATGTTTGTAAGGCTGAGATCTAGATCCAATTCTCGACTAGACGGACCATTCAATGTAATTGAATAGGGTAGGTAGATTGGAGGGAAGAGCTCAAAGAGCCCCTCATGGAAAAGATAGAGAGATCTTATTTGGATAATATTAGGAGAGATCATAGGAGAGAAGAAGAGAGAGAGAGAGTAGAGAAGAGTCGAGACCTTGTTACAGTCTATGCTCATAACACCTTTGTAAAGAGGCATTTTTATTAATACAAACCAGAGCAGGTTTTTCTGCATATTGTCTGTGTTGTGTGAATGTCTATGAATGTTCAACGTATCCTGTAGATGTATGTTAGGTATGCATTTGTAGGGGTAGTTTGATTTCAGGGTTAGAGGTCTTTGAGGCTTCACTCCAGGAGGGTGTGGCAGAACGTTGTGGGTTTTGATAGCCGTGCACAGAGAGTGCATTTATGAACTCTGCGGATTCAGACAAAGGCGTGTCAGGAGGGCACAGTAGCTGAAATCATCAACTCAGAGGAAGACCTTAAGGTTACTGAATACCTTGGAGGCAGGGTTGTGTATGAAAGGCACAGTTGCAAACAGAAACTCTGCTATGAGTTCTGTAGAGCTTTGCCAAGTGGGTGTTGAGCATATGCATAATGATGCATTAAGGAAGAACTTTGTTGTGAGTTCAACAGAAGTCAGAATCACTGAAGATTCTAGACACTCTGCCAGGAGGGCATTGAGTAGGTGACAGAGAGCACAGGAAGAACTCCTTGAGTTCTATAATTTGGAGAAGAGTCCAAGGAGAAGGATCTTCACAGGGTTTCTGAACACCCTGCAGACTGAGCTAGATGTTTTCTTGAGTGAAGGAGTGCCAGGAGGGCATCATATTCCTCTATATGCAGGAGAAGGGAAAAGGGACTTAGTTCCTTAGAGTTCTGACTTCATGAGTAATCTCAGAAGAGATAACACTATTTAGCGTGCAGAAACTCTACGAGGAGAGTAGAAGTCAAAAGAACCCTTCAAGGATTCAAAAGGGCCAAGATCAGGAGGGCAAGTGCTTTTACACACACAGGCTGCAAGAGGTTGCGGAGGCCAGAGAGAGAGAAAAGATTTTGGAAGGTCTGAGTTTAGAGTAAATCTCAGGAGGAGTATCATTTTTATGCACGCACACGAGGGACTCAAAATCAAAGAGTTCGCTGAGGAAAGAGAGCAAAGGTTGAGGCCTTTGGCTTTTGGAAATTCTTCCAAGTCCAGAAAGAATGCACAGGAGCTCAGGAGGAGCACAGCCACCGTCAGATCAGCTGAAAAGATCTAGACCGTTGAAGATTCCACATCCAGGGAGCAGTGGAGGAGCGCGCAAGATAGAAGAGATTCAGAGCCGTTGGATCTTGCTCAGAAAATCTGATAGTCATTGGATAGGTCAGAAGTTGCACGAGGTTTAAACTTCAAGCACAAGGTGGAGAAACCCGAAAATTCCCGAAGAGTGTAGAGTTATTAGGATTTCAGAGTTCGGGATATCGGAGTTCTTGATGATGAGAGATAGGGACACTTCATGGTGAAAGTCTTGAAATAGATCACAACCATCTGATTGAGGAGGACACGTGTCGCGAGATCACCCATTTTGGGGATTCGGACACCGCAATTCACAGAGGTGAGCATTTTGACTTCGCACTTGGCGAAGTCCCGAAATAGATCTAGACCGTCCATCTGTGGAGGACACATGGCAGAGATCGAGAGTCCGTTGATATTTTGGATATCGAGATTTTGAGTTGATAGAGGGTTGTGTCACAGGAGTTTGCAAGTCGCGAAATCACGAAACAACGATGACCGTCCATCGTAGGAGGACACGTGGTAGCAATCCAAGCTTTCAGGAGATTTTTCGAATGGAGGCCATTTCGACAAATCGAAAATCAGGAATTCGAGAGTCCCATTGACAAGAGGTCAGGCTCTTGCATTGATAAACCTTGAAAGGATCACAATCGTCCGATTGAGTAGGACACGTGGAGGAGATCGGAGGGGTTTCTGCATTTCAAAATTCGAAACTTTGGGAGTTCTGAGGACAAGGCATCCATGCATTTCGGCATTTGAAAACCCAAAATCACGAAGAAGGAGAAGGCTGGGACATTAGCACATCGACTTTTCGGGAATCGACATTTCGAGAGTCCTAAGGACAGGAGGTCGGGCTATCGCTTTAATAAATCCCGAAATAGGACTGTGGTCTTATGAGGAGTGGTTACATGGACCAAGACATAGCCCAGGGGGCTAATTGCTGATTAAGGTCGTTTCGACATTTCGGCATTTCGAAGTTCGGGAGTTCGAGAAGACAATGACTCTTGACATTGAGAAACAGGAAGTCCCGAAACCCGAAATTCCATTTCGGGAAAATGTTCACGGTCGTGTACAGTGACTCTGGGGAAAGAAAAGGACATGTGGATCGGGTTGATTGAGATTCTAGAGGAGGAATCGAAAGAGCCGCTTTGGCTCGGGGAAGTGAATGAACGATCCTATGAATGGACTTCGGCCCGAGGGTCAGAAGGGGTCTACGTCATCAGATTTCCATGTGACGAGAATCGAATTTACACTAAAGCTTAGTTGATTGAACGGTCAGATTGAGAATTCCCTAAGGTGAAAATAAATCTAGGGGTTCAACTGTTCAAGTCAGGACATCATGAATAAGTTTCCACAAACCTAAAATAGAGAAAGGATATCAACTCTCTTTAGTTCCAATGTTGCTACAACACAAACTAATTTTATTTTTCCTATGTTTTTTCTTTAATATCATAACACAATTATTCCTATTTTTTAATCTTTTATTTATAAAAGTAAAGCTGATTTTTATCATAACACAATTATTCTTATTTTTTAATCTTTTATCTCTAAAAGTGAAGATGATTTTTATTAGATAACTAGTGATATTCATGGGGTAATTCTCAAATAATTGCCCAGGGAAAAGGTCTATACCTGCAAAGAATTGTTCAACAAATAGTCAGTCTGTTCATGGAATTTCTCAGCGAATAGTCACTCCATCCATGCTTTCAATTGCTCAAGAAATAGTCAGTTTGTCCATGGAATTGCTCAATGAATAGTCACTCCATCCAAGTTTTCAGTGATGCTTCTTCAAGCGAATAGTCACTCCATCCATGCTTTCAATTTCTCATGAAATAGTCAGTCCGTCCATGGAATTTCTCAAGGAATAGTCACTCTGTCCATGTTTTCAGTGATACTTGTTCAACCAGGTACGATGTAGCTCTTATTTTATCATACATTGCTAATTGCACCAATTTCTATCATGGATATACACCAACAAGCTGCAATTAAGAGAAAAAGAGATAATATTAATACATACAAACAAGACTATATATTTTAATTCCTACTATTAATGCAGGAGGAAGGCATGCTAGGAGTGCTTCTCATGGAAGTGATAGACAAAAAAAAAAAATCACGAGGAAAGCATGCTAGGAGTGCTTCTTATGGCAGTGATAGACAAAAAAAAAATCACCATGCTAGGAGTTCTTGGAGTGCTTCTAACCTTTTCACCATGCAAGACTGCTTCGAATGCTTCTAACCTGATCTCGTAGGAAGGACAACGAGTTTGTTAACGATAGTCAAAAAATCAATGGTTAGCTAGCCAGATAGAGTTACTCCAGTACATCCAGTAAAAACTCTAGCTTGTTCCTCGTAAGGTAATGCTCTTCATTCAACTCTTGCATTTGTAGTTCAGTAATACAATTAAACTCAATGGTATTTTCAATAATACAATTAAACTCGATTGTATCTTGTAAATTATTCATGTGAGTATAACTTTTCATGCAAGGGTGTGAGGCGATGAAGAGAGGGTTCCAGGTGGAGGTTGCCACGCAGTGTGAGAATGACCCGTAACATCTGCATCAACTTCAGTGAGGAGCTGAGGTGGGGATGGCACAGAGCATTTACTACAGTGCTTCCTCTAAAACTTTAGAGGAGTTGAGATGGGGATGGCACAGAGCATTTACTTTAGTGCTACCTCGAAACTAGCAAATGGAAAATTACTTTATTATAGACAGTGACAAATAAGGAAATAGTATAGCCCTCCACCATAGCTATTTAATCCCATCAAATGATTGTGGGCCAATGAAAAAATGCAAATGAAATTCATAAACATCAAATGATTGTGGATCAATGAGAAAATGCAAATGAAACTCATAAACATCAAATGATTGTGAGCCAATAAAAAAAAGCAAATAAAACTCATAAACAAATAAAATTTATAAAATACTTTTAGATTTTCATAATTTTTATTTTTTATGAAAATAGAATTAATAAAAAATATCAGAATTTTTTTATTTAAAAAAAAAAGAAAATTAATAAAAAAATATAGCAAAACATTAAGAATGTGTCTAACAAACATACTAAAATACACTTATTAATATACCAAAATTCACTCATTAATAAGTGTTCAACTATGGCAAAGCTATAGTCCCTAGCGGCAGGCAGCGACTAATAAGTAGGGATGGAGTAGGACTTCTTTTGGAGCATGGAGATGGGTGGAAATTGTTTGAAGAGTGGAAACGGTATATTTTCTATGGAAGCTGCCGCTATCAACAAAATTATATCGTATATCGGCAACAACCAATCACAGAATAACACTTGTAGGTAAATATAAATAAGTAGGGATGGAGTACGACTTCTTTGTAGCCACAAAGATGGCTGGAGATTGTTTGAAGCGCAGAACTGCCACGGTCGCCGAAATTCTTTCGAATATCAGTGGCGAGAAATCGCAGAATAACATTTATAAGCAGATATAAACAAATGTTACAGGGTAGGGTAGCATATACATGTAGGTAGCAGGTATTGAGAAAGGTTAAATGACAAAGTATTGAGAAGGCTAAATGATAAATGTATTTATTATTGATTTTTAAAGAAATAGAGTTGAGAATGGTTAAATGAGAAAGTATTAGAATGGCTAAATGATAAATGTATTTATTATAGATTTTTAATGAAAGAGAGTTACCAGTAACATCAAATAAAATCCAAGCATGCCCACTATATTGTAGCTTGTTTGCTTTAACTTTCTTTAATAATAAATGATTTCTTATTTTATAAATATATCTTTCAATCTATGTAACTTGTTTTCTTTAATATAAAATCATTTCTTATTTCACAAAGATCTTTCATAACTTGCTTTCTTTCACATTCTTTAATATAAAATGTTTTTTTAATTTTATAAACATCTTTCATTCTTTAATATAAAATGATTTCTTATTTTACAAAGATCTTTCACAACTTGTTTTCTTTAAGATTCTTTAATATAAAATGATTTTTTATTTTACAAACATCTTTCAATATGGTATGGCCTGAATAAAGTTTTAAAATTTAAAAAATAATTAAAAAAATAAGTCATTGCAAAATAAAATGACCAAGATATACTAATAGTATGGTATCCACGTATAGCCAAATTATCTAAGATTCCATATCAAAACTAAGTATACAAATTGTGGATCTTTCGTATGGCATGAATAATGTTCTAAAATAAAAAAATATATATATATTTTTAAAAAGGGTCATTGCAAAATAAATAGGAAAACCTAGATATGGTATCTAGGCATAGCCAAATAATACAAGATTCTATACAAAAACTACTGAGTATACAAATTGTGGAACCTTAGGTTTTTGTTCAGTGTTTTAATAATATTTTTCAAAATCTTTGAACTAGAAATCAGAGAATTTTCTCGCTCAAACAAATTCGAAGAGATTCATGAATGCAATTATCACCAACATACCTATATGTTTCATATATCTCCTTCAAACTTCTTTCTTTTCTAGGGGGACAAGATGGAGGTGTTACTTGTGTATCAACTTAAGATATTGTTATCAAAGAAGATGAAGACTCCTTTGATGGAGAACTCTTTGAAGGTGAGCTTACATTTCTTACAATAGACGGTTGCAAATATTGATCATTGTTATCAAAAGTTAAATTTCCAGTATGTGGACTAATCACTATAACTTCTCCTTCATTCTTGATATAAGTTCCCTCGTCATCAAAGATCACATATCTACTAACATAAATATTATTAGTAACTGGATCAAAACACCTAGATAAGCCTTGCTTATTTCTGAATATCCAATGAAAATATATTTCACAGATTTTACATCTAGATTCTTTCATTGTTGTGCAAGAATGTGAACAAAGCATGTAGACCCAAAAAATTTCAAATCAGAAAGAATTGGTTTTTTACAAAACCAAGCTTTATAAGGAGTAGAATTTTTTCCCACCTTTGTAGGAATTTTTTTGAGGATATATCTAGTTGTATGGACAACATATGCACAATGCATGTTTGAAAAACACATTTCTTTCAACATCCATCCATCCATCTCTACAATTTTTCTGGTTTTTCTATTCGCTACTCCATTTTGTTGAGGAGAATATGCAGTAGTTAAATCGTTTTGTAGTGTAACTGAAGAGATAGTGTGTGGGGGGGGGTTGAAGGGCCCATAGTGATAATAGTGGAGGTCATTCAATGTAAGGTGGACTAGGTCCACTTTATTATTAAATAAGACCCACTATGGTAGTTAGATATATTAATGTGAACATAATAAATGTAAGAGGACTTCTTAGAAGGTTTTGCTTCTCAAAAGCTCCTCTCGTAGAATGTTATTAGGTGGTTGGTATCACTATAGAGAGGGTTCCAATCAATGCAATGGAAGTCAAGAAGAAGCATTGTATTTGGAGCGGTATCTCACTAGGAGGTTTCCCCCTCGAAGAGGAAAGTGAACAAGAGAGAATTTGTTCCACAATAGGATCGACTATATTGTGTTGCCCTACCTCAAGGGTTTTCATAAAATAATGTGAGAGTTTATCTATATTATATTTTAATATTTTTTTTTTATATTCAAGTCTTTGGTACTTAACAAGTGGTATCTGATCACTTTCTTCGGCCACAAAAGGGGACTTGTTTTTTTATTTTGCATATTTTTTGGAATAATAAAAATATGGCCGCGACACTCCAACCCATTCTTATATTTTTTTGTGTAAAATTTGTAGAAATTGGTTGTATATATTATTTCCTCTAAAAAAAAACTGCCTGAAACAGAGTCTGGGAAGTGAAGTTATCGTCATTTTAAAATATGTCATTTTTCAGGGTTTTGCTCGAATGACCACACAATTTTTCTTATTTATGTAGCACCTTAGGATGGATTTTCCAAAATAAATTATAGATATGAGTTCCTCTTTAAAAATATTCCATTTCAAAAAAAAATCATCCAAATTAGAGCTCTGGAAGTGAATATATCACTTACTTAATATCAACAATTTTGATGTTTTTCCATGTCAGCAATGAGACTGTACATCTCATAACTTTTGAGAGGTTGTTATGATTGATACCAAATAAATGCCATTAGATAGATAATTTTTAGAGATTTATTTTGGTATATTATATGTCGTGTTTCCAATAGATACTCTACTTCTTATGGAAATTCAACAAAAGTTTGAAGCCCTTGAAACAAAAATTCAAAGAGGGAAATGTAACCTAGAGATGATCATCCGGATATATAACATGTAGATCATTGGCCATTGCATCATGTCATAATATAATCAAGAAACATATGCTTGGTCTTATTGGGAGGCTTAATGTGATGATTGGTATATGGATAGTTTCCATTTATTAGATGAAAACCACTTCCATATTATATTTGATGACTCTACTCCACCTTATGTAGAGCACATCCTAGATAATAGAAAAGAGGCGTCTATGAATATTCTTCCTAGGTATTCTTATTCTCTAGTGTGAGTAGATGATCTCTTATCTAGATATACATATTTGGATCCACATTACTAATGACGATATTTGGATCATAATTTGTAGTTGGCTATTGAGTTCTGATATCTTCATATTGGATTTCACATGAGAACTTGGACAGGGGATCAAGGTTTACAGTGGCCATTGGACTACTTCAACATGGTGCCTCACCTTCCTACGTGGGACCCTTTTCTAGCTTTGTTCAACATTATGGCCCACACTTATCCATGGGACCTTGGTATATAGTTGTACACCCTCATAGTGTTGAGAACAATGCTTTCATAAGAGGGATGGAATCTAGTGTATCTAGAGAGGTAATGGGAGGGGGTCGAAGGGCCCATAGTGATAATAGGAGAGGTCGTTCAATGTAAGGTGGACTATTTCCACTATATTATTACATAAGGCCCACTATGTTTGTTAAATGTAGTGGTGTGAACATAATAAATATAAGAGGAATTACTAGAAGGTTTCGATTTTAGAAGGTTCCTCCTCCAGAATGTTCATAGATGGTTGGTAGAACTATATAAATGGGTTCAAGCGCTGTAATGGGAAGTCAAGAAGAAATATTGTATTTGAGCATGTATCTCATTAAGGGGTTTCCCCCTCAAAGAAGAAACTGAACATGAGAGGAGCTTTTCCATAATAGGATCCATTGTATGGTGTTGCACTACCCTAAGGGTTTGATAATAATAGAGTGGTATTTATTCTATATTGTTCTTGGATCTATTGTGGTGATTTTTTATTCATACATTTGGTAGTTAAAAAATTGTATTATATCTTAGTTTCTCTTGGAAAAATGACCAATTTCAAAAATAAAAATTGTTAGAAACAAAGTTTGGTATGTGAAAATATTGACATTTTAAAATATCCAATTTTCAGGGGTTTTTACGGATGACAGCATGATTTTGTTAATTTTCATTGAATCTGGGGTCGAATTCTCCGAAAAAAATAATAGATATGATTTACTCTTTCAAAATTGTCCCATTTCAAAAACGTTATCATCCAAATCAAAGCTCTAGAAGTGAAGATATAGCCAATTTAAAATCGACCATTTTCTAGGGTCTTTGTAACAACAGTGGGACTAAAGAGCTCATAAATTTTCACACGGTGCTTAGATTACTACCAAATCAGTTCCATAGGATAAATGATTTTAGAAATTTTCTTTTGGTATATTATATGTGTTTTTTCCAATGGATATTCTCTCTCGATCCTCATGGAACTTCTACAAAAGGTGGAAGCCTTAGCGACAAATATTCAGGTACGTGTCCAAAATATTCAAACAATCACACTTTTAATGAAAGAGAGATATATTATGTAGGACCTAAGGCAGAAATATATTAAAAAACCCTATGCTTGGTATGATTTTGAGGACAATTGTGATGCTTGGTACGTGGATAGTTTTCATTTTGGGGATGACAACCACTTCCACCTTATATTTGATTAATCAACTCCACCTTATGTAGAGAACATCAATTATGACTCCAAGTGTCCAACTTTCATATTCTACAGTGGTATTGTTCCTTCCATATTCGAATTCGACCCTTTCCAACTATGTGGATGGATTTTCATATTTGGATCCACAGGACCAGTGTTGACCTTTGGTTCAACTGACTATTGAGTTTCAATATCTTCAACATGGAGTTCACATGAGCACTTGGACATGGGGCCTGGGTGGCAGTTGGACTACTTCAATATGGTGGTTCACATTTCTACACGGGACCCTGGTTCACCAACCTACTTAAGTCGTATGGTCCGCACTTATCCATGGGACCTTAGGATATGGTTTTACATCCTCATAACAAGCATTGAGAACAATGCTTTCATAAGAGGTATCGAATGTAGCGTAGCTAGAGAGGTAGTGGGTGGTTCGAAGGGCACATAGTGATAATAATGGAGTTCATTCAATGTAAGGTGGCATATGTATACTATATTATTGAATATGGCCCACTATGGTAGTTAGATATATTAATGTGAACATAATAAATGTAAGAGGACTTCTTAGAAGGTTTTAGTTCTAGAATCTTCCTCCTCTATAATGTTCTTATGTGGTTGGTAGCACTATAGAAAGGGGTTCAAACAATGTAATGGAAGTCAATAAGAATTATTTATATTTGGAGCAGTATATCATTAGGAGGTTGTCCCCTCACAAAGACAAGTGAATAGAAGAGGATCCCTTCCATAATAGGATGCATTGTATGGTGTTGCTCTACCTCAAGGGTTTTCATAATAATAAAGTGGGAGTTTATGTATATTGTTTTTGAATATTTGTAGTGTTTTTTTATTCAAATCTTTCGTACTTAACACCTCCTTCATGCCATGTAAGCTACAAAATTCTTTGAATTCATAAGAGGTGAATTTTCCACCTTGATTAGTTATAAATACTTTCAAATAGTATCTTGATTCCTTCTCAACAAATGCTTTAAATTTTTGAAAGAAGCTAAAATATTGAGACTTCTCACTTAAGAAATAGAACCAAGACATCCTTGAAAAACCATCTAGAAAGAGAATAAAATACACATTCTTTCTAAAATATACAGTCTGCATGGGGCCACAAATACCTGCATATACTAAGGCTAAAGGTTCTCTTGCTCTAAAATGATGACGGGGAAAAATGTCTTTATGTTCCTTCCCTATTGCACAACCTTCATATATCTTATTATCTGGCTCTATGAATGAAGGAAAATATCTTACCAAGTTCCTCTTTTGCATGAGGGAAAGAGATCCAAAATTAAGGTGTGAAAACCTCTTGTGCCATAACCAAGACTCATCAATCGAGGCCTTCAATAAATCTATACTTGATTCCATACTTAATAAAAACATCCTATTATCTGTCATAGGAACTTCGGCGACAAGGCCATTGTTGTTAAAAATCTTATAAAACTTTCCCTCAAAAACAATCTTCTAATTTCTAGAATTTAGCTTCCCTATGCTAATCAAGTTATTCTTTAAACTTGGAACAAACAAAGTATCATGTATATACATAGTACTTTCATTATTGACTTTTATGGAATGATTACTTTTTCCCCTTACTTCTTCCTCATTATCATTGTCAAATATTACTTTTCCCTTCAAACTCTCATCGAACTTTATAAACAAATCTTCGGCTCCAGTGATATGATTTGATCAACCACTATCTAAATACCATAACCATACAAAATCATTTTTGGCATCAAAACTGTTACATGTGAGAAACAAAGTTTGTGAGTTCTCACCTTCATCTCTACTAAAATTTGCTTGAGAGTTGTCTATTTTCTTCTTAAAACAATAGCTTTCATGGTGACCATCTTTATTACAATAGTTTCAATGAAAGTTACATTCCACATGGTTGTTGATTCTTCCTCTACCATGACCTCTTCTTCTTCTGGATCTTCCAAGGCCTCTGCATCCTCTATTTGATGACGAAGTAAAAGTAGAAGCATCATTCATGGTAGTGGAATATTGTTTATTCTTGTTGTAAACCTTCAAATTAGTTTGGAAATCTTGATCTAGAGGTTCCTCATTCTTTTCTAACTTGTCTTCATGTACTTGAAGGCTTTCAAACAAATCTGCAAGGGTTAGCTATGATAAATTGCTTGACTTGTCTATACCAATAGTGACTAGATTAATTTTTTTGGAAGACTTATTAAAATAAATTCAACAATCCTCCTATCTTCAATAGATTCATCATGAGCATGAATATCATTTACAATATTTTAAAATCTAGTAATAAAAAATTCAACACTTTCATTTTCTTTCATTGTAAGAGATCCAAAATATCTTTTCAACATTTGGAATTTAACAACTTTTACCTTTACCGATCGAACTTAAAAAACACAGAAACTAATATATACACCTTTCACAAAATAAAAAAACTTATATATACAACTTTATTATTTTTTGAGGATAACTAGTTGGAAAAATGCATTCATCAATTATACCACCTAATACTACTTTGCATGTCAAGGAGACTTACGAACACCAGGACATTTCTCTCTCTCTATTAAATTATAATCTGATATTTGCAAATTGCATGTCAAATTTAAAATACATATTATATGTCAAATTTAAAATACATATTTGGTGTAGAATCTGAAGTTTGCATGCCAAATTTCATTTATCCCAGTATCTGATTTTGAGAGACAAGGATTTTTAAAATTGGTCGTTGTCGTTAATATGTTGATTGTTGAAAAAATTCAATGCGGGCAATGCATTTTGATAGTTTGCGTAGTTCCTCTTTGAAAAAATCTCTCACCAGTGGTATAATTAATCATTTCTTTAATTACACGTGATAATTACAAGCAACTAAAGGAAATGATACACTTTCTATGGCTGCTGCCAAGTCAAAATTATGTTTTATATTGGTATTTATGACAATACTTGCAAGAAAATATAAACAAGGGAAATAGATGCAAAGGAGTTAGTCCTTGCTTTCATAGTAAGTTCGGTGAAGGTTGTAGACAAATGTATTCTTCAATTATTTCTAACAAACATGATTGCTAAGTGTTGCAATAGTCACAATTAAGGGTATTTTGATTTTTCCAATGTACATCAACATGAATGTTTATAGAAAATTTAGAAAATTTGTTGAGAATACAATATTATATAAAATGAGATTCAAATTGTAATTAGTGAGCTTCTAAGAATAATAGACAATACCATTTCTCATCAAATAAAAAATTGTACAGTAAACTATATTTCTTCTAAATCATTCAAAAATTATACAACTACTATGTAAATAGTTATTAAACAATATTTTGTAAATAGATAAAACAATTCTTTAAAAATTGTTTTTTTATTATTAAACAAAATTCTTCAATTTATAAATTTGAAAGGTTTCAATTTAAAAAATATAAAATTTTGATTTGCACATCTCAATAATAAATAAAAAGTATAAAGCTCCTCAAACTAGTTGCACTGGCCAATAGAGCTGCCCCGGGGACAACATTAATACATTTTAAAAATGAATATATGACTGAATTTTTAATTTTGGAAATTTTAGATACTAATCATTATACTAGAATGATTATGTTTTTATTTAAAATAAAAACATGAATCAAAATTTAAAATAAAAACATGAATTAAAATTTAAAATAAATAAATATATTATTTTTATTTTGCTAACTATCATAATAGGTTATAAAACTGTTTAATAATAATAATTATATTAAATTTGAGAAACTTATAATGAAATAGAATGTCATCATGCTCTAAAACAACCCTAGGAAAGAAACCCTAAAATGCCTATAATAGTGCACATGTAATAATCATATAAAATGTATTTCATTATTAAAATAAGCATTCATGAACATAAATAACTGTTCAGGACTATGATGAACCAAATAAAAAACTATGAAGAGTAAATGTACCGTTTCACTTTGATGAATTCAATAATTAATTATTATATGGGGACATGGAGTAGATAATAGGGTCAACTTGTCAATGATAAACGAGGCTTTATTCTATCTTAACATAATCCAAAGGTTTTTTAATTTGAGTGTCGATCGTTTATTAGACTTACCAATATTTTATTTCCAATGTGGATGGTTTATTAGACCTATTAATATTTTATTCTCGACATAATATTCAATGCGAAAAATTCATTATTACCCTTATTTTCAGATCCATGTTCTTCACAGCTCATACAGTTCACTTTTTCAACTGGTGAATAACATAATGGGTTCGCTCAAAGATAAATAGAAAGCCGAATAACACTCAAGGACGACAGATGGCCTACAAATATTTTAGATATATTACAATTGTTAGGTCAGGTCAAACAGTAATGGGAACACTTTAATTTTTTATGAATAAAACATAGCATATACCACAAAACCAATATTTTTTATATATCACAATTGTTGGGTTAAACAGTATTGGGAACACTCTAATACCTTGTAAAAAAAACCTAGCGCTTATGCGTATAGTATGTTTTCAAAAAATAATAAGGATTCCAAATTAAAATAAATAAATATAAATTTTATATTATAAATTGTAAAATATATTTGAATATTAAAAAATATAAATATAAATTTTTCACAATTTAAAATCGATATACGTAAGTTAGCTAGGAGAACGTTAACCAGTGCGCACACACATGTTGGAGATGTTAATTTCAATCCCAAGTACGCACTCATTTCGAGTATTCATAATTAAATTAAATTACTCACCAACGAGCGATTAGAACTAGAACTGCTGCATATAGAAATAGAACGGTTGCATATTGAAAAACTAATATAATAATAAGGTCACCTTAAGCCACAAATCAAAGTCTACGGAGTATATATATTTAAGAAATAACCAGCATTGTCACCTAGTATCATTTCAACACGTAATTTTCCCACGTGAGAATAGCATCGATTTACAGATATCACAATGCATGTAGATATGAGCATTACTCCTTATGCAGCTATGAAACCTTATTCATATTAGTTGTAAACCTCAATGTAGTAGTGATTGCACATTGTCAGTTGTACAAGTCCATTACTATTTCTATTAGGTTGTTGATCTTCTTGATTTGATGGAGCTTATTTAGCGCAACTCTTTTCCCTTAATGAAATGCACTCGGTTCTATGCGCTCTACACATTCTTGTTTTTAATCTATCATCTTCAAGTATAATCTTCTTTACTTTTTGTTTTTTTATGGTATCAGAGTGTAGGATGTAACCCTCTTCATAGAGCCTGGAGAGAAGCCAGATCCTAGGAGGAAGACGACAGAGAATACGTTGTCTCGTAGATGATAGTGTGGGAGGTAAGACTCTTCACAGAGCTTGGAGAGAAGTCCGCTCAAACGATCATTGGAGACACCACAACGCGAGGAAGCAACCCTACTGAAGGACTAAGCATTTAAAGATTAGCAAAATCCCTTCCTTATGAGGAAAATATAGTCGTAGCATAGGAGAAGCTACAACAACCGTAAGATCGTCCGTGGAAACATATATGAGCCATTAAAACAAGCTCAGAAAGGACAAGGAGGACGCAGAAGAGGCGAACATTTTTAAATCGTTAGATCTGGGCGAGAGCTAGAGTAGTTGTCAGATCAAGAAAAGGTGCACGAAACTTAATCTTTTAAGTGCCCAGAAGAACAAAAGTCTCGAAGTAGGACCATCCATTTGCAAAGGACGCATGTCAACTGATCCTGGAATCTAGAAGGAAATCACTCCGAGAGAAATCAAGTGTGGAGGTAGCAAAACTTCTGAAGGCCCGAACACCGGAGTTAATTTCAGTCATCGAAACAAGAGGACAAGTGGAGGATGATCTCGCACTTTGGAGATTCGCGAATCCGTAGGTTTGCGTGTATTAGCAGACGGAAACTCCTGAACGCTAGAGTTCCGAAGTAAATATTAGTCGTCCAATCAAGAAGACACGTGAAGGAAGATCCTGCACTACACGAGTTCGCTAATTTGGTAGTTCGGAGGATTGTTAGTATTGTGCATTGAAAAGACCTGAAGCTCGAACTCTCGAAGTAATTTTGAGTCATAGGTCTCGACGGGTAATTGACACCGTCGATCCCTTCCCCTTGTTCGTAGGTTCACGAGTTCAAAGGAATTAAGAGGTAAGAAAGGAATATCGCCCGGAGCCCCGAAGCCCGAAGAACCCGAAGAGCTCGGAGCTCCCAAAGTAGTGCTTTTTGGGATTAGCACCCGGTTTACAACCCTTGGTGAAATGAGAATTTAACATGAATTTTTTTTTCGTTAAAAAGAAGTAAGCATTGGCTCACAAGTAAAGTAAGATAGTACAATTCCGCCATTAGAGGGGCTACAGTTGATAAAAAACAGAGCTCACAGTTCTGACTTTGTAGATATCATGCTCAGATAGTTAGATCCAGCCAGATCGAAGCTAAAGAAGTGGTCATCCCCGCATTTTTCGGCCCAAAGTCACATAGAGAACTTTGCAGACCTAGTTTTATGTGCAGGAATAGGAAGATAACCTGTCTCTTTCCATCAAGCGGTATCAGTGTCACGAGATAGAATAGTTGATCTAGAAGTGTGATCAAATTGGTGAATGAACAACCAAGAAACGCTATCATGGGTCAACAAAGATGACTCGGGAAGTCCAGAAGAGATCTCAGACAGATATGGAAAGAGAACAACAAAGAAATGGCAACATATTTTGAAAAGATAAATGAAGATGTTCTAGTTGTACTTGAGCTCACAAAGGAAGTAGATCAGACGAAAATTGATTATATTTGGAGAAACATGAGCATGAATCTACCATTACCGCTACAGTATAATGGTAAGAATTTTGAATGTTGGTCTATTAGAATGAATGCATTTTTGTGTCTTGTAGACTGTTATCATAATCTACATGATCAGAATAGGGATGCATTAGCATTGCAACTCATCCAACAAGCCTTGGATGACAGTATGTTGCACAAGGTTACAACAACAACATATTTGAAAGAAATTTGGAGTATTCTGGAAATAGAGTACAGTGAAAGAGGGAGAAACAATTTATCAAATGTTTCCACTCTGGAAGAAGCATCTGTGTCCAAAGAAGAGCTACCAGAGGAATAGAATGAAGGAGCATCTGTGTGCAAAGTAGAGCTACCAGAGGAATAGAAAGAAGGTGCATCTGTGCGTGAAGTAGAGCATGTGAAAATTGCAGAAATTGGTGGTGAAGCTATCAGTACAGCAACCCACATTGATGAAATGATTCCAGTAGTGTTTGTTGATGACAACAGAGGATCAATATCAATGATGATTGATGAACATTGTGCAGAAATTCGCCTCTCTGAAACAGAGGAAAGAAATATTGAAGTTGAATTTGATGATGATAACCTATATTATGATGAGTGCCTTCAAATAATGGATGAGAAGAAGAAAATTGATGAATTGATGTTTGGAGGAGGAAACCTACTTGGCATTCAAAACCAAGTAGATGATTTGGTGACTGCAAAAGCGGTGCTTGAAAGAAAATATAGCATTCAAGATACTACACTTATGACTGCCAATGAAGTAGTTGAAGCAGAGGATAAAGTTGTTCATGCAGATTTGAAATGGATTGAACAGTCAATATATGATGATGATGATGATGGTAATTGCTCTCAGAAAGAACAGAAAGAAGAGAATCGATGTGGTTCCTGTTATAATTTTTTTTATCAGATTGACAAGTTGTTTGAGTATGCAGGAGAGAAGCCAAAAGAAGAAGATGAAGACATAGATGAGGATTTCAATGAAGACTAGTTTGAAACCATCTTCATGCAATGAAGACTTGAATAAATCAAATTTCATTTTGAGTTAATGTGGAAGCATTATGTTGATTGTATAGCCCAAGAAGTGAAGGGAAATGATGATAGTTTGCAGAGGTGGCATCAACCCACTGTCAAAGACAAATTTGTTGTAGAAGAAGATGAAAGAAACAGGCATAAGCAGCCTAATCAAATTCTGAATATGAAGTTGTAGCGACAAAGACAAAAGGAAAAACACAAAGCCTTCACTATCAATGCCAAAATGAAAAAAATGACCAGATTAGAAAAATATAGAGTTTGGAAGAAGAGAAAGAAGAAACCCAACTCAAGTGAAAAGTTGAAGTCTAGTTTTTTTGTTACGTATTGTAAGCCCAGCTAAGACATAGAGGAGTAGACATTTTCATTTCTTAATTCCTTTTTTTGTTTTTTTTTAAATCCATTGGGTAAATCTTTTTTTTTTCGAAATGCAACACTTAGGCTTTATCATTGTTGATATCTGTAAACGTTAAGTTTCAGAGGAAGTGTTAGGTGTAAACCTCAAACATTTAGTTTAAGAGGGAGTGTTAGTTGTAAACCTCAACGTAGTAGTGCTTGTACACTGCCAGTTGTACGAGTCCGTTAGGATTCCTATCAGGTTCTTGATCTTCTTGATTTGTTGGATCTTATTTAGCTTAGCTCTTTTCCCTTAATGAAATGCACTCGATACTATGCGCTCTACACATTCTTGTTCCCAATATGTCTTCTCTGTATAATCTTCTTTACTTCTTATTTTTTCAATTCATTGGGGCTGAGCGCTTAATACCAACAATTCTTGTACTACAGTCGTGGCATCACTCATCTCCAGTTTGCAGTTGTGAGGGATCCATTAGTGGGTGAATGCGTTGTGAATGGAGTAGTATTTATTGATGGGCATGGGCGTCCACCACTTTTTCTTTACAGAAAGAAGTGAAAATGCTAAAGAAAACATTTAACACGCATACGCTTGATTGTAAATGCTACCAAAAATATTTAACAGGCAAATGTTTGATTTCAATTGATGACTAAATGTCTTTGGCCACTGCAGGAAAGGAAACGCCAATGGTTTTCCTTTTCACCTTTATGTTTTTTTTATTATATACAATCTCTATGTTTCACAAACGCACTGCAGTATTGAGCACACAAGAAATAGGATTATGCAAAGAGGGTTTGTGAACACTTATTTGCAGAGTATGACAAAAATCCTTCAACTACGCTTCATCTTTGTTGATTTCATAGAGAACTACTGTGAGGGCCACAATGAACACATAACTGACTCTCATATGTAAATGTATCCCTTCCCAACAATACATTTGAAGACGTAAACGCCTCAGCTGCAAATAAGGAGTTATTATGAGAGGACAAAGAAGTCTGGACTTTGATTCATATGTGTTTTGGTATATCGTGTATTATACTTTGTTCAATAAGTTGTGTAAATGTTATTGTGAATTTAACATATTTTTTAATCATGTACCAAATATTTTGTAATTATTTGAATGTTTCCATATCCATTCTTGGAGATCTTGAATTGTATAGATTTTTCTATTATCACAAAATGATAGAAAGAGAGTGACTTAAAGACATGAATTCTCTTTTTGAATGCTCCCAGATGAAAGTCTTCGAATATGTTTTTCTTTGGTTGGTTTTAGGGGTTTGACATGAACAATTCTCATTATAGTTTTATTTATAAGTTCAATCGATTAAGATTTCTTATCATATTCCTAAAGAAACTACTTTCTAATAGGCTTCACACCGGGACCCTAAGAGTACACTCTATGGCCAAGTGATCTACATGTTGAGCTTTCAATTTCGGCTTTGAATTTGGATACTTAAGATAATTCCAAGACCTTAACAATACACTATATTTCCAAGTGATCTACACATTGAGCTTTCAATTTAGGCTTTGAGTTTGGATATTGAAGATACTTGTTTTGTTGGGAGGTTGTCTCTGATATATGAGGCAATGGAATACATGGGATGTCGTATTTGGACGTCATCAATCCTTTCCTCTCTCTTGGGAATTTCTTATAATTAATTCAAACTGCCCAAATGTGCATCAAGGAATGAATTCTTTGAAGTTATATTTGATTGATTTCATATAAACGATATACAACACCGATCCTGAGCGGCTCTTATAGATAATTCAATCCGCCCGAATGTACGACAATAATTGTATTTGCTTAATCAATTACATACATATTATATATGAATTATGTTAGTATGATACAGTTGGCCAGAACAACTGGCATTGTACATTGATAAGTTGTTGAGGTTATAACTAACACTCCCACTTAAACTCAATAGTTACAAACATCAACACTCATAATGCCCAAGTGCTATCTCTGAAAATCAAAACTGGTTTTGCCCAATGGTTTTGTAAAGATGTCTAGGAGCTGATCTCGTGAACCACAAAATTGAAGCGTGATTTCACCATTATTGACTAGCTCGCGTATGAAATGAAAGAGAGTTTCAATGTGCTTGCTTTTATTATGAAAAGCATGGTTTTTTGATAAAGAAATTGTTGAAGTATTGTCACAGAAGATAGGATTTGGCTCATTTTCTGTATGTGACATGTCATTCAATAGTCTTCGCAGCCGCACAACTTGAAAGGAAGCTGAGGTAGCAGTGACATACTCAGCCTCTATAGAATATATTGAGATAATGGGTTGTTTCTTTGATGCCTAAGAAATCAGATTCGTGCCCAGATGAAATGCATACCCTGAGGTGATTTTTCGGTCATCTAGGTTGCCTACAAAATCATTGTCAATGTAGCCAGAAAAATGATTATCTTCATACTAAGTGTACCATAAACCAAAATTGAGAGTTCCAACAACATATCTCAGAATCCTTTTCACCATATTTCGGTGCGAATCTTTGGGAGATTCCATGAACCTGGAAACAAAGATGACTGCATACATAATATCAGGCCTAGTTGCTATAAGCTACAACAAATTTCCTACTAAAATTTTGTACAAAGTATAATCCACTATAGGGCCTTCATCTTTCTTGCTCAAATTTGTGCCTAGGGGTATAGGAATTTCTTTTAGATTGCAATCTTCCATGCATAATCTTTTGATGATGTATGCTTCATACTTTTGTTGATAGACACAAATCCCTTTCGTTGATTGGTCAACCTCAATCCCCAAAAAATATTTCATTATGCCTAGATTTGTCATCTCAAAATTATATTTTGTGGCATGTTTAAAATCGATTAGCTTAAGATTTATAGTATATATCATGTCTTCAACATATAGACAAACAATAAGAATTTTACCTTGCTGATATGTTTTGGTGTATAGAGTTGGCTCATTTTGGCTTCTGTTGAAACCACTCTTGATCATGTAAGTATCAATCCTTTTGTACCAAGCATTTGGAGCTTTCTTTAAGTCATACAAGGCTTTCTTCCACCGATACACTTTGGCTGACTTGTCTTTGACTTCAAATCTAGGTGGTAGATCCACATAGACCTCTTCTTATAAGACACCATTTAGGAAACCTGACTTGACATCCATCTGGTATAATTTCCATTTGTGTTGAGTTGTTATGGATAAGAGAGTCATTACTGTGTCTAACCTTGCTACTGGAGAAAAAGTTTCACCATAATTAATGCCTAGTTGTTGTGAGGATCCTTTAGCAACAACTATTTCTTTGTGTTTTTCAATCCGCCCCTTTTCATTGAGTTTAGTATTGCAAACCCACTTGACTCCAATACTACTCTTATGTTTGGGTAGATAAGAAAGATCCCACGCCTTATTCTTCTCAATAGAGTTAATTTATTGGTTCATGGCTTGAACCCAATGTGGCTCTTTAGTTGCCTCTTTAAAATATGTAGGTTGACATTTCATTAATGCAAAAATATTATGCTGATCAATATCATCAAACTATTGATGGATCTCTCTCAAGCTTTGAGTTCGTTGATTTTGAATTTCAAAGGATGAATTTTTGCTTGACGAAGAAATTTCCTGAGAACTTTCAGGATGTCCTTGTACCTGCAATCTTGGAAGGACAAGCTGATGTATTTGGTGTCCTGAATTTTCTTTGTTTTCAGGAAGTGGAAACAATGGATTTTGACTATCCATAGGGCAATTTTTAGACTCACTCCAGAACTAATTTTCAAGAAATTTGACATCTCTGCTGAGAATGACTTTCTTTGAAATCAGATTGTAGAGTTTATAGTCTTTGGATGTCTCATTGTAGCAAACAAAAATGCGTTTCTCAGTTCGATCATCAATTTTCTTCCTCAATTCAGAAGGTATGTGAGCGAATGCAATGCATCCAAAGGTCCTAAGATGAGCAACATTCATTTTTTTCCCACTCCATGCTTCTTGGGGGAGCTTCATCTTGACACTAGTGGTTGGGGATCTATTCTAGAGATAAACTAAGCATGCTACAACTTCAGCCCAAAATAAATTTGAGAGACATTTCTTTGTGAAAAGGCTCCTTGCCATGTTCATTATAGTCTAGTTTTTCCTCTCAGCCACTCCATTTTGCTGTGGAGTATACCTGGGTGTGGTTTGCATGATTATACCTTGTGATTTGCAAAAATTTTCAAATTATTTTGAACAACATTCTCCTCCTCCATCTAACTTGAGAATCTTCACATATTTCCCACTCTGTTTTTTAACTCCAACCTTGAACTCTTCGAACTTTGCAAATGTTTCAGACTTGTGTCTAAGGAAATAGATCCATATTTTCCTGCTAAAATCATCAATAAATGTTAGAAAATAAAAGCTACAACCTATTGACTTTGTTTTCATTGGTCCACATAGGTTAGTGTGAACCAGCTCTAAGTTTTGTTTGTCTTGAGTGGAAGATTGTGGAAAGCTAGTTGATGCAGGAGCATATCTCCACGCCAGCCATGCACCAGCCATCCAGCCCACATCAGTATTGAAATTATTAATACAACTGAGAGGGGGGGTGAATCAGTTGTATGTGAGCTTAAACAATTTAAGTCTGTTAAAACATTATTAAAATTTCCTCATGTGGTCATCAACAATATACAACATATGGACAGTAAAGGTAAAGAACAACAGTCACACATAAAGTATACACAGAGATAGATTTTTCACGAGGAAACCCATAAAGGGAGAAAACCTCTTCTTCTTCGAAATGATAGGCAGTATTTTAAGTTCTGTACATCATCTATAATTGAGCACCAACTCAATGTGAGGTTGCAACCTCTGTTTTACAAGCTACAACTTGTTTCAGAGCACCGACTCTCTGGTTTCTCTAGCACCCACTAGAAGGAAGCACCAACTCCCTGAATATTCCAGTACCAATTGGATGGAAGCACCAACTTCTTGAATGTTCCAACACCAACTGGATGGAAGCACCAACTTACCGTTACACAGGCTCCAACCTATATAACAGATAACACTTGTTCTCCCTAGCACCACCCTGCCACCGTAGTTTCTCTGGCTGCAACCAGATGGAAGCTGCAACTTCCTGTGTTCAAGTTTCCACTTGAACCTCTGAGGACAATAGTCCTCCCAAGAACCTCCCAACCACCCTTAAATATGAAAGGATAAATACATAGACAATTTATGCAGATAAATCACTTCTTACCATTCTTTCTCTGTTCTGTAAATCTGATCTTCAACAAATTGTTCTGCAATTATTCTATTCCTCTGTCCGTTTAGCAGGTCTTCTCTGCATCACATTCTTCTGTCATTCTACTCTTTTCCTACTCTTTCTGTCATTCTTCTCTACTTCTTATCTCCCTGTCATTCTGCTCTGCTTCTGCTCTACATTTCATCTCTCTCTGTACATCTGTTAAAATTTCATACTACGCATCTTCTCGTGTCTCTTTTCTTATTGTTTCATTCCTTTTCATCCAGAACAACCAACCAAATTCCGTCTCACTCATTTTCTTTTATACACACAACCTTGACGGTTCCACTTCACCTTCCAATAGGCAAACCAAGGACACGTGTCTTAGCAACTGAAATGATAACTGATTCGCACTCAAGAATCTGTTTTGTTTAGCAGAATCGTAACTGATGAGTTACCTGTGTGTGAAGAAACAGTAACCCTTAGATCTCATTCAAGTCTTATCCGCACCGTAGGATGACTTTTCTAAATCTTGCCTTTAATTCGGGTTTCGGCATTTCGGCATTCCTTTGCCCAAGTTTCTCGACACTTTCACATCACGATCTACGAAACTCCGAATTGGAGCTTATCTGGACTGACCCCTTCTCTTCCCGTGACCAAGGGCTGTGACCAAGGTTTATGTGAAAGGCGCTTTCGTGATTTCGCATATCGCGAATTTGTAATTCCTTATGTTCACTGTTCCTGTCACCTCCAAATCCCGATCTACGAAATTCCATAATGAAATCAGATCAACAATCCATATTATATCTAGATCTGACGGTTCATATTAAGTCAGGATATTACTCATCGCGATTTCGACACTCTGGACGATCGGTGTTTTCGTCAACTCGAATTCCTGATTCTCGACATTCAGTAAAGAAGTCGAATCAATGGTCCAGATCACTTCTTGATCTGACGGTTGTTCTTACATCGCGATTTCGCCTATCGCAATTTTGTAAATGTTGCATAGTTACTTATGCCTCTCCATATCGCAATTCGTGAAACTCCGATAAGTGATTAGATCAATGGTCCAGATCGGATATTGTCTTGACGGCTGCGATTGAATTGCGATATTGCATATCGTGAAATCGGGATTCCTGTTGCACTTGTTTCTTTTCCTTTTGGAGTCACGATTCGTGAAAATCCGACACGGAGTTAGATCAATGGTCCAGGTACGATCTTGACTCAATGGCTACGATTGAGTCGCGATATCGCATATTGCGAAATCGGGATTCTTATTGCATTTGTTTATTTTCCTATTGATATCGCGATTCGTGAAACTCCGACACTAACTATAATCAACGGTCTAGATTCATTCTCGATTCAATGGCTATGATTGAATCGCGATATCGCATATCGCGATTTCGACATTTTTGTTGCCTTGTTTTCTATTCCTCTTGATGTCGCAATCCGTGAAACTCCGATATGGAGTTACATCTACGGTCCAGATCCAAGCTTGATTTAACGGTTGTGATTGAATCGCCATATCGCATATCGCAATTTCGGCATTCTTGTTGTCAAGTGTTCTTGTCACTTCAAAGTCCCGATCCCTGATACTCCATGAAGAAAATCAACGGTCCAAATCAAAGCTAGATCTGACGGCTCATATTTCATCACAATTTTTCATATTGCGATTACGCCCTCTTCTCCATGCTCTTTAAAGACCGTGCAGGTTCTCCTCGATCCAACGGTGGTTGGACCCTGCGCTCGGATCGGACGGCTGAGATCTGTCTCCCTCTTCAACGATCAGAGATTCTTCTTCTCAAACTTTCGCTCATGCGCTACTTTCGATCATTCACTGCCTTCGATCATTCGCTGCCTTCGATCTTTCATTGCTTTCGATCATTCACCTCTCTGTACTTATCTTCATCTTCATCTTCAATTTCTGACTGGGATTCAACACTGCTTACATTTCTGACTGGGATTTCTTCATTAACTTTTATATCTATACAGTCAACTAGTTTTTGCAGTCTCTTATTGTAGCATATGTACCCTTTACTATTTGTAGAATAACCCAAGAATATACCTTCATCAGCCGGGTCATCATATTTTCCAATATTTTCATCATTGTTCTTGATATAGCATTTACTCCCAAAAACTTTAAAATGTTTGATTGAAGCAGGTCTTCCAAACCAAAGTTCATAAGGGGTCTTATCACTGTGTGTTCTGAGATGAGCTTTGTTAAGGATATGAACAACTGTATGAATTGCTTCCACCCAATATATATGAGGTATGTTCTTTTCATTCATCATAGATCTTTCCATTTGTTGTACTGATTTGTTCTGCCTCTCAACAACTCCGTTTTGCTATGGAGTCCTTGGAATTGTGTACTCTCTTTTGATCCCATTTTTATCACAGAATTCTTTGAAGTTTCCATAACTGAACTCTCCTCCTCTATCAAACCTTACTGCCTTTAACCTTTTTCCTGTTTTCTTCTCAGTCAAAGCCTTAAACACTTTGAATTTTTCAAGTGCTTCAGATTTTTCTTTCAAAAAGGCAACCCAAGTTAGTCTAGAATAGTCATCAATAATCAACATAAAGTAATTTTCTTTTCCTGTACCTTCTTTCCTTGATGGTCCACATAGATCCATACATACTAACTGAAGAGGTTTTTCTGTTGAAGGAAAGTTTTTCGATTTGAATTGAGTGCGAGTAAGCTTTCCTATTTGACATGACTTACAGACAGAGTCATACGGCTTTGATATCTTTGGAAGATCTTTTGCTGCCCCATTGTTTTTGAGCTTCATTATGTGATCAAAGTTTAGGTGACCAAGTCTCCTATGCCACAGCCAACTATCATCATATTTTCTTAGATTGCATTCTTCTTCTCCTTCTTCTTTTAAAATATAAACATTGTTTTTTGTTCTTATACCTTTTGCAACTAGTTGACCTGAATCCACAGATTTGATTTTACAATCTTTAGAGGTAAAAACAACTTCACACCCTCGGTCACAGACTTGACTGACACTAAGCAGATTATGCTTCAAATTTTC
>ML778594.1:252065-281382 GCA_009831015.1 Picea engelmannii | reverse complement strand
CATCCTTGTTGGCTAGCACAACAGGCTTTGTATATCCAGTCTCTACTACATCCCAAACATCAGCACCCAAGGCCATTAAGTATGTTCTCATTCTAATCTTCTAGAAGGCAAAATTTGTTCCATCAAACAGAGGGGGCTTAGAGCTCGAAGTCCCTTCATGACTTGTCATGTTTAAGCTTACAGATCTACCTTTAAATAAAAGGAACCCTCTCTGATACCAATTGTTGAAATTATTAATACAACTGAGAGGGGGAGTGAATCAGTTGTATGTGAGCTTAAACAATTTAAGTCTGTTAAAAAATTATTAAAATTTCCTCATGTGGTCATCAACAATATACAACATATGGAGAGTAAAGCTAAAGAACAACAGTCACACATAAAGTATACACAGAGACAGAGTTTTCACGAGGAAACCCATAAAGGGAGAAAACCTCTTCTTCTTTGAAATGATAGGCAGTCTTTTAAGTTCTGTACATCATCTATAATTGAGCACCAACTCAATGTGAGGCTGCAACCTCTGTTTTACAAGCTGCAACTTGTTTGATAGCACCAACTCTCTGGTTTCTCTAGCACCCACTAGAAGGAAGCACCAACTCCCTGAATATTCCAGCACCAACTGGATGGAAGCACCAACTTCCTGAATGTTCCAGCACCAACTGGATGGAAGCACCAACATTCCATTACATAGGCTCCAACCTATATAATAGAGAACACTTGTTCTCCCTAGCACCACCCTGCCACCCTAGTTTCCCTGGCTGCAACCAGATGGAAGCTACAACTTCCTGTGTTCAAGTTTCCACTTGAACCTCTGAGGACAACAGTCCTCCCAAGCACCTCCCAACCACCCTTAAATATGAAACGATAAATACATAGACAATTTATGCAGATAAATCACTTCTTACCATTCTTTCTCTATTCTGTAAATCTAATCTTCAACAAATTGTTCTACAATTCTTCTCTTCCTCTGTCCATTTAGCAAGTCTGCTCTGCATCACATTCTTCTGTCATTCTGCTCTTTTCCTAGTCTTCCTGTCATTCTTCTCTACTTCTGCTCTACCTGTCATTCTGCTCTGCTTCTGCTCTACATTTCATCTCACTTTGTACATCTGTTAAAATTTCATACTACGCATCTTCTCATGTCTCCTTTCTTACTGTTTCGTTCTTTTTCATCCAGAACAGCCAACCAAATTATGTCTCACTCATTTTCTTTTATACACACAACCTTGAAGGTTCCACTTCACCTTCCAATAGGCAAACCAAGGATACTTGTCTTAGCAACTAAAATGATAACTGATTCACACTCAAGAATCCATTTTGTTTAGCAGAATCGTAACTGATGAGTTACCTGTGTGTAAAGAAACAGTAACCCTTAGATCTCATTCAAGTCTTATTTGCACCGTAGGATGAATTTTATAAATCTTTCCTTTAATTCAGGTTTCGACATTCCTTTGCCCAAGTTTCTCGACACTTTCACATCGCGATCTATGAAACTCCGAATTGGAGCTTATCTGGACTGACCCCTTCTCTTCCCGTGACCAAGGGCTGTGACCAAGGCTTTATGTGAAAGGTGCTTTCGCGATTTCAAATATCGCGAATTCGTAATTCCTTATGTTCACTGTTCCTGTCACCTCCAAATCCCGATCTGTGAAATTCCATAATGAAATCAGATCAATGATCCAGATTATATCTAGATCTGACAGTTCATATTAAGTCGGGATATTACTCATCGTGATTTCGACACTCTGGACGATCGGTGTTTTCGTCAACTCGAATTCCCGATTCTCGACATTTAGTAAAGAAGTCAAATCAATGGTCCAGATCACTTCTTGATCTAACAGTTGTTGTTACATCGCGATTTCGCCTATCGCAATTTCGTAAATGTTGCATAGTTTCTTCTGCTTCTCCATATCGTGATTCACGAAACTCCGATAAGGGATTAGATCAATGGTCCAGATCAGATCTTGTCTTGATGGCTGCGATTGAATCGCGATATCGTATATCGCAAAATCAGGATTCCTGTTGCACTTGTTTCTTTTCCTTTTGGAGTCGCGATTCGTGAAACTCCGACACGGAGTTAGATCAACGGTCCAGGTACGATCTTGACTCAACGACTACGATTGAATCGCAATATCGCATATCGCGAAATCGAGATTCCTATTACATTTGTTTATTTTCCTCTTGATATCACGATTCGTGAAACTCCAACACTAACTATAATCAATGGTCTAGATTCATTCTCGATTCAATGGCTGTGATTGAATCGCGATATCTCATATCGCGATTTCGACATTTTTGTTGCCTTGTTTTCTAGTCTTCTTGATGTCGCGATCCCCGAAACTCCGATATGGAGTTACATCTATGGTCTAGATCTAAGCTTGATTTAACGACTGTGATTGAATCGCCATATTTCATATCGCGATTTCGGCATTCTTGTTGTCAAGTGTTTTTGTCACTTCAAAGTCTCGATCCCCGATACTCCATGAAGAAAATCAACGGTCCAGATCAAAGCTAGATCTGACGGCTCAGATTTCATCGTGATTTTTCATATTGCGATTACGCCCTCTTCTCCTTGCTCTTTAAAGACCATGCAGGTTCTCCTCGATCCAATGGTGGTCGGACCCTGTGCTCGAATCTGACGGCTGAGATCTGTCTCCCTCTTCAACGATCAGAGATTCTTCTTCTCAAACTTTCTCTCATGGACTGCTTTCAATCATTCACCTCTCTGTACTTATCTTCTATTTTCCTGTCAATTACAAACTTGTTGTTCTCATGCCATCTTCACTGTTGCCATCAATGACAAGCATTCACTGTCTATTAACTGTCTGTTAAATATTTGCCAACAATCAGCGCATGCATTCAATGAGGAGAAGAGGCGCCAACCCTCTCAAATTTTAAAATTTGAATGTAAATGTAATTAAATGCATGTAAGGCCATTGAGCCATGAAGTCGGGCCTTTACACAAGCATAGATGTAGATAGCCTTAATGGTTGTAAGGCTGATATTTAGATCCAACTTGGACTAGACAACCCATTCAATGTAAGTTTAATGTAATTGAATAGGGTAGGTAGCTTGGAGGGAAGAGCTCGAAGAGCCCCCTCATGTAAAAGATCTTTTTCGATCTCATTTTAGAGGAAGAGTTGGTAGATAGAGAAGGAGCAGAGACACTTTCAAATTCTGAGCTCAAGAACACCTTGTAAAGGGAGGCATTTTTATTAATACAATCCAGAGCAGTTTTTCCTACATATTGTCTGTGTTGTGTGAATGCTTTCATGTGTTCTTTGTATGCTGTGAATGTATGTTGTAGATGTGCATTTGCAGGGACAGAAAGGTTCTGCTATCTGTGAGTTCTCTGATTTCAGGATTGGGGTTCTTTGTGGTCTCATGCCAAGAGGGAATGACAGAACACTGTGGGTTCTGAGAGCCAATGCTTAGAGAGCACTTCCAATTTTGTGGAATTTGGACAAAGACATGCTAGGAGGGCACACCAACTGAAACCATAGATTCAGGGGAAGACCTCAAGGTTGTTGAATATCTTGGAGGTGAGACTATGTAGAGGAGGACACAATAGAAGACAGAATGTCTGAGCAATTTTGTAGAGCTCTGCCAAGAGGGCATTGAGAAGGTGCATGGAGTGCACAGCGGAACGTTGTTGAGTTCAGCCGGAAGATAGAACTACTGAGGGTTCTTTACAGCTCTGCGAGGAGGGCATTGAGTACAGGCACATATTGTTGAGGAGGAACTCTGCTATGAGTTCATAGTAGAAGATAGAATCACTGAAGATTCTGGACACTCTGCCAGGGGGGCATTGAGTAGCTGCCAAAGAGCACAGGAGAGAACTCTTTGAGTTCAGAGATAGAGAAGAGTCCAAGGAAGGATATTCACAAGGTTGTTGAACACGTTGTAGTCTCTGCAATAATTTTTCTTGAGCAAAGGAGTGACAGGAGGGCATCGGATTCTCCATCTAAAGGAGAAGGAAGGAAAGGGGTGAAGTCCCCTTAGAGATCTGAGTAGCGGAGAAGCTGAGATGGGATAACATCGAGTTATCGTGCAGAGATTCTACAAGGTGTGCAGGAGTCATGGAAACTTTTTAAGGTTTTAGAGAAGGCCAAGCTCAAGAGGGAGAGTGATTTTACGCACAGAGGCCACAAGAGGTTGTAGAGGCCAAAAGGGAGAACTCTCTGGAGAGTTTAGAGTCTCGAAATCGCAAGAGAGAACAGTCGCCATCGGATCAGGCCGAAGGGAAGATCTAGACCATTGAAGTTTCCACGTCTAGGGAGCAGCGGGAGAGCGCAAAAAGTAGGGGAGATCATGAGCCGTCAGATCTCACACAGATCGCCGATAGTCGTAAGATTTGGAAGAAGGCACATGTGAGTTAAGCCCACATACAAGCAGAGTAGAGAAATCTGGGAAAGCCCCAACAGGGAAGAAATATCGGGATTTCGGATTTCAGGAGTTCAAGATTTCAGAGGTTCTGATGATGAGAGATCGGGGAACTTCACAATGAAAATCCCGAAACAGGGAGAGAAATCTGAACGGTCCATCTGGAAGGAGGACACGTGTCGAGAGATCTCCATTTCAGGGATTTAGACATCGGAAAGCATAGAAGGGAGTCTTTCAACTTCGCGAGTGGCGAAGTCCCGAAATGATCTGGACCGTTCATTCGTGTGAGGACACGTGGCGAAGATCGGGGATTCCACCGAGATTTCGAATACTGGGAATTCGAAGGACCAGAGGAGAAGTGTCGTAGGGTTTACGAAGTTTCAAAACACGAAACCCCGAAACTCTACGGGAGAAGGACCATTTCGATACTTCGGGTACCGGGAGCTAGTAGGAATGGAGGTTTGATGCAACGGGATTCACAAAGTTCCAAAACACGAATTCTCGAAAGCAGGAGAAGGAGTATTGCCGAGAGCATTTCAGCATACCGAATATCGGGATTTCAGAAATCCTGAGGATGAGATATCCGGGCTGTTAGGGAGGAAAATCCCGAAAATATCAGGGTCGTTGATCTGGGAGTGGATCACAGCCGTTGATCTTGGCCAGGAGTGAAAAGGGTCATATCGTCACTTCGTCATTTTGGATACGGGAAGTGCGAGAGAGCAGGAGCAGAGGAGACCTTGCATCGGGAAAGCCTGAAATTCGAAAGTTCAAAATCATTTGGAGGAAGCCATCATTTCGGCATACAAGAGATCAGAGCATTTTGATGTTGGGAAACCCAAAATTGCAAAAGACGAAGGAAGTCGGGAAACAAGAATTTTTGTCATTTCGCATATCAGATTTTTGGGAGTCCAGAGGATAGAAAGCCGGGTGCTTTGTGTCAAGAAACCACAAAAGGGACTGCGTTCATATAAGGGGAGGTCATGTGGACCAAAGATATGGCCCAGGGGGCTAATCGTCGTTGAGTGCTATTTCGGCATTTCAACATTTCGAGGATCAGGGGATCGAGAAGGCAGAGGTTCTCGACATCAAGACTCGGGAAGTCCCGAAACCCGAAATTACTTTTCAGGAAAAGATCAAAGTTCATATTCGGTGACCATGGAAAGGAGAAGCTCATGCCTAGTGTATGTTCGCACAGGTGGGGTTTTAGCAGGACCTGTGGATCAAAAATTGGAGATTCTAGTAGGGAATCAAAAGAGTCACTTGGGTTCGAGGAGGTTTTTGAATGATCCTACATGGACCTTGACCCAAGGGTTTGGGGGTCTGCGCCACTAGTTCTCTTATGTTTTCCGAGAATGCAAGACTCAAATGGGGTATTTTTCTCTTTGAAGATAGGTATACCTTTGACCATGGAGTGCTTATGTAAGAGGTTTAGAATATGAAAGGGTAGATGTCCAAATCTTGGATTCCAAATCATATTTTCGTTGGGGGTGGATGCACTTTTTGCATAAGATTGGGTCAAATTTGCAATTCTAAGGGTCAGGGGAAACATTCTATTCCTAGTCATGTGGATTTCAGAAATCAATTTATTGTTGGGAGGTTTGTCATATATCCTACATGATGCTCCTTCAAAAAGTACCTTACAGTTATTTTCAACTATTTTTCCTACACTTAACATATTTTATTTTAGATATGGAATGTGATAGACATCATTTTTGTATTTCTTTACATCTTGTTTAGTGAGATTAGGAACAATTCCTTTGCCTTTGAATTTGATTAAAGAGTCATATCCAAGTGTAATATCAGATGAAATAGAATAATCAATGAAAGAAAGTATATCTTTTTTACATGTCATTTGATTGATACATCCATTGTGTAGCGATGAGAGGTCCTTGGGTTGTTCTTCAGTTTTGTGACATGAGAGAAACATACCATCTGAGGTGTCTCCTTCATGATTTGAGACATGTGCTCTACCTGAGTGTTGATATTTTTTCTTCTTCCTGCATCCAGATTCATAGTGCCCATACTTTTTGTAGTAAATGCATTGTATGCTTTCTTTTTCATTGGATCTCCTCCCTCTGCCTCTTTGAGGATGGAAATTTTGATGTTGATTTTGATGTGTGTGACCTTCACCAGAGTGATGGTTTCTTGGAATTATCCCTCTTCCTCTATAAACTCTGTCTATGCCTCTACCTCTCCCTCTACTGAAAGAGAATTGAGTCCTGAAGGAATTTTCTATTGACTCATCTTCTAGATGTAGTCTACTTTCAGGTGACAATAGAGAACCCATGAGTTAATCTGTTGAAAAATTTGACAAATATTTAGATTCAAGGATGGATATAACAAACATTTCAAATTCTTTGGAAGACTTATGAGGAATTTCTAAACAATCCTCTAATCAAGGATGGCTTCACCAGTCAACTTGATTTGGTTTACAATTCCCATGACTCTGGTCATAAATTGATCAATATTTTAATACTTTATCATTTTTAAAGTCTCAAAATGTGTCCATAAGGTCCACAACTTAACTATTTTGACCTTGTCATTTCCTTGGTAGGTTGTACTGAGAATGTCCTAGGCCTGCTTTGAGGTAACAACACCCGTGATTTGATAAAATCGAGTCATCCACTAAGTTTTGAATCCAGAATTTGGCCTTATTCTCTCTTTTCCTTTGTTATGCCTCAGTATTTCTCTCTTGCTTGTTCATGGCAGCTAGATCTGTTGGATCTAGTTCCACATTGCCAAGGTCCACTGGATTGCATAAATTATGTGCTTGTAAAAATGATCTCATTCTGAGAGACCAAAACTCATAGTTCTTTCCAAGAAGAATTGGCCCTTGTGTTGGTCCTAAATTGTTAGAGGTGGCCATTTTTGTAAGAAAAATCAGAACATAAAACAAGTTGTTAGTATTGTTTGTTATTTTTCTCAGGGTGTAAAGAAATACCTTTGATATCGCTTGATGCAAGAAGACATGTCCTCTTTCCTATTTCCTGTGCGTAAAACAAATCAGGGAAGTTTCGACCTCAAGCTACAGGAAATTTATTATTTCTTGGTATTGATCTTGCTAAATCTGACTATCTGAGCAGAAGATATTACAACGTCATATCTTTGAGTTGCGTTCTTTATCGATTGTAAGCCTTTAATAGAGACTACCAGGCACTATGGGGCTTCTTTTTAATGAAAATAAATTAAATGATCGGCTAAACATATTAGATGAGCGTGATTGTATTAGATGATCGGCTAAGCATATAAAGGGAAAACAAAACAAGCAGATCAAAAATATAGAACAAATCCTAACGACTGGCACAGCTGGCCAGAACAGCTGGCAATGTAGAATCATACATTGTTGAGGTTATAACTAACATATGATAGTTATGTTGGAAATAGTAATTACAAATCGGTGAGATCTTCATGTCTCTGTCGATTTGTATGTCATTGATTTTGTCAGTAGTTTTCTTAGTCAGCTGAAATATCAGTTAGTCAATCTGGAAATCTGCAAGCCTCATGTTTACTCAAAAGTGAGTTAGCAAGAAGGAAGCTATAAATGGAGCCGGTCCTTATATTTCTCGAGTTCATACAAGTAGTTGAAGAGTCAGTCGAATTAATCATAGTATTTAATGTTGCGTCAGTCTTAGCTTCTATAGGAAGTCTCATTCAGAGCCCATCTAAGTCTGAGTCTTTCACTTAATCAAATTATGCAGAGTAATGCAGAGAAGAGGAAAAGAGGTAGAATATTAACAAAAACAACTGAGGAGTTGGACAAGTCTGAGCACAAGCTCTATTTCTTTAAACTCAGTAGAATAATTCATTGGAGATGAACCTCATCTTAGTTATTGTATTTTGTAACCATGCGTAGTGCACATAACTTTATTAATATCAAAGTAATTTGTATTTTGAGTTTATGTGCTAAGCATAGCATTTTTTTATTCCGCATTTATAAATTGTTCTTTAAATCATTTTATATTGCATCGCATAGCATTTTGTGAAGTCTGTGAACTGCACGACAAGTCCTGAGAGTTTAGAGACGAAGCTTGTGGCATGTAGTATTTGTTCACTATGCTACGCATAGTTTCCTTCCGCGATGTAGATCAAATTTTTAATCATTTCATAGTGGATCCAATATTTGGTATCAGAGCAGGTTGATAAAAATCAAGTTTGATCACGAGAAGGTTCCATTAGAACAAGTTAAAGAGAAGAAACTCTATTGAAAAGTGAAATATGGCTTCTACCTCAAATCTACAACTTCCCACCTTTAGAGGAAACAATTATTAGATGTGGTCCTTGACCATGAAGGTGTTGTTGTGAGGTCAAGATGTATGGGATATAATCAAGAATGGATATGTGGAACCAATAGATCAGGCAACATACAATGCCCTCACACAAGCTGAGAAGGATGTCCTGAAAGATCAAAGAAAGAATGATGGAAAGACATTTTTTTACATACATCAAGCAATGCATGAGAGCATGCTTCTAAGACTTGCAGCAACAAATAAATCCAAGGAGGCATGGGACATATTACAAACCTCTTACCAAGGTATGGACAAAGTAAAGACTGCAAAACTTCAAATACTTAGAAGAGATTTTGAAACTCTTTCAATGAAAGATACAGATATAGTAGATTCCTTTTATACCCATGTCATTGGCCTGATAAATCAAATTAAGTCTCATGGTGAAACCATAGAAAACAAAAACGTTGTTGAGAAGGTACTTAAGAGTCTTCCCCCTAATTTGGATACCCTAGTTGTGACTCTAGAAGAAAGCAAAGACTTGATTCAATTTAGTTTAGAGGAACTACAAGCTTCCCTCATTAATCATGGACACATATTGAATAGGTCAAATATGTCATTAGAAAATGCATTTTCCGCACAATCATATATAAGTCGTGGAAGAGCAAGGGGGGGATCTAACTCTAGAAGAAGAGGAAGAAGTTCTCTCAGAGGTGGATGTAATAGCAGTCCTAGAAACGTTGGTGGAAGAGGTCAAAACCCAAATGTCAGTCATCCAATTTTTCAGATAACTAACACATCAAGGATTCAGTGTCATTACTGTAAAAAGTATGGAAATTATGAATATGAATGCAGGAAGAAACAATATTATCATAACAAAAAAGGTTAAGACCAGTCAAACAACAAAAATAGCCAAACTCACCCTATGTTTATGGCACGTGGTGAGGCAATGCCTATAGTCTCACCAGTTGAATGCAATGTTTCTCAAGCAAGTGCATGTGACATATGGTATTTAGATTCAGGATAAAGTAACCACATAACATGAAACATAGAATTGTTTTCTAATTTGGATCAGTCATTCCAAACCAAGGTTACACTTGGAACATATGTTGAGGTCAATGTCTTAGGAAAAAAAAGTATAAACATTTTAACCAAGTAAGGGAAATAAACAGTTATGTCTAATGTATATTATATTTCTGGTCTGAAACATAATCTGATGAGCATAGGACAACTGTTACAGAAATGATACATAATCTACATGGAAGATAATCATTGTGTGATTATGGATAGATTCCCAAGCAATCAAATCATTGAAAGAATCCATATGACAAGTAACATAATGTTCTCATTGACATTGAATCCAAACAATAAGAAGAATAAAGCACTAGTTGTTGGTAAAGGAAAAAGTGCATAGTTAGACACTGTATTTACAGTATAAAGTGCGCAGTTCTAATGAAGAAAGTAGTGCACATTGTATCAAGAAAGGAGAAAATGATGATTCATTCAATCTGAAATATATGATGATTCATGACTATGGCATTTTAGATTTGGAATTTTGAACTTTCGACGACTGAAGATGATACACACAAAGGATATGGTAAAAGGTTTTCCATTGATTGAAAAACCAGAAAGGATATGTGAAGGTTGCATATTTGGCAAGCTTCACAGAGAATCATTTCTAGTTGGAAAGTATTACAGAGCGAAAGCTCCACTACAAATTGTACATTCATACATTTGTGGACCAATACAAACTTCATCTATGGGAGGCAATACTTATTTTCTAACATTCGTTGATGATTTCATAAGAAAGACATGGATTTATTTCCTAAAGAATAAATCTGACTCATTGGGTTGTTTTCAATAGTTTAAATCACTTGTGGAGAAGCATAGTGGCTATTACATCAAGTTTCTAAGAACATATAGAGGAGGAGAATACATTTAAAGATAATTTCAGAACTTTTGTAAAGTTAATCGCATCTATAATAAATTTAGCACACAATACACACCACAGTAAAATGGTGTCGGAGAGAGAAAGAACACAACCATCATGGAAATGGCACATGGTATGTTGACAACCAAACATTTGTCAAATGACTACTGGGTTGAGGTAGTAGAAACTGCAGTATACATATTGAATAGATGTTTCACAAAGAAGGTGAAGAATAGAGTTCCTTAAGAATCCTGGACAGGTTCAAAGCATAATGTGGCACACTTAAAAGTTTTTAGTTGCATCGCATACGGACATTTTCCAGAAGAGATGAGAAGGAAGCTCGACAACAAATGACATAAATGTATATTTGTTGGGTATTCTGAAGAAAGAAAAGGATACAAGTTGTATGTCCCTGTCGCAAGAAAAATCATAATCAGTTGCAATGTTCAGTTTGTGGAGAATGAAGCATGGGATGGTAGTGTAGAGAAGACAGTTAAGATCATTAATTTTACTGTGCATGATGACACAGAAGATGAAGTGGTTCAAGAACCAACCACATGATAGTACATAGTCCCTTCTACACCTGGCACTTCGACACAAATCACAGTGCAGAGTATTCCAGTAAGAACAATAGGTGTGCATTCTACACCTAGAGTGAAACAAACACCAATAAGAAGTCTAAGTAGTTGTACATCTCTAGATCCAACATTAGCAGGTCAGTTACCAAGAAAGACAAGAAGTCTGTGCGACATCTATAATGAATACGCAACAAATTCATTTTCAGTTTTTACGTTGTTTTCACAAATAGATGATCCATTAACCTTTGAAGAAGTTGTCGAAGATGATGTATGGGCACAAGCCATGGATGAAGAAATCAAATGCATAGAGAACAATCAGACATGGAAATTGGTACATGTACCTAATGACAAGGATGTGATAAGTGTCAAGTGGATTTATAAATCCAAGAAAGATGCAGAAGGAAAAGTGCAAAAGCATAACACAATCTTAGTTGCAAGAGGCTTTACACAGCAACCTGGAATTGATTTCAATGAAATATTTTCACCAGTTGTGAGCATGGACACGGTCAAAACTGTGTTATCAATTGTCACACAATATAAGTGGCTAGTTTATCAGATGGATGTAAAGTCAACTTTTTTTAATGGAAAATTAGAAGAAGAAGTATATGTGAAACAACAACAAAGTTATGAGGTTCCAGGACAAGAAAACAAATTGTACATATTGAAGAAAGCACTGTATGGATTAAAGAAAGCACCGAAAGCTTCGTATAGTTGCATAGATTCCTATCTCACACAGAATGGATTTCAGAGAAGTGAAAGTGAGCCAACACTATACATCAAAGCAACTAATCAAGGTAACATGTTAATGGTTTGTATATATGTGGATGATTTGATATTTATGGGTGACTTTTGCATAGAATAATTTAAGTTAGCCATGAAGCATGAATTTAAAATGACTGATTTAGGGCTTACGAGATATTTTTTGGGAATAGAAGTGCACCAATCCAAAACTGACATATTTATGTCACAATCTATGTACGTGCATGAAATTCTGAAAAAGATTCAATATGATAGATTCCAAAGAATCTCAAACACCTGTCATAACGGGATTGAAGTTAAGTAAGCAAGATAAAGCGTCCAAGGTGGATCCCACACTGTTTAAAAGATTGGTAGGCAGTCTTATGTATCTCACAGTGACAAGACTTAATATTATGTATGGAGTGATCCTAATCTCATGGTTAGTGGAAAATCCAAAAGAATCACATTGGAAGGAAGGAAAGGGAATCCTTAGATATGTGAATGGAACAATAGATTTTGGCATAAAGTACTCCACTTCAGAAGATTTCAAACTAATTGGATACACTGACAATGATTGTCGAGGCAACATAGATGACAAGAAAAGTACCTCTGGGTACACATTTCATTTTGGAACAGGTATGGTATCATGGGAATCAAGGAAGCAATCCATAGTGACTATTTCTTTAGTAGAAGAAGAGTACATCATAGCTACAAGCGCAACTTGTCAAGCAGTTTGGATAAGAAGAATGTTAAAATATTTATTGCAAGAACAATAGGAACCAACAGCAGTATTTTATGACAACAATTCAACCATCATCTTATCAAAGAATCATGTGTTTCACAAGAAAACCAAGCATATTGATACAAGGTACATCACTTTATCAGAGAATTGGTGAATGACAAAGAGATCTGTATTGAATTTTTCAGGTCAAAAGAACAAGTTGCAGACATTTGAAGTAACAGATGAGTGACAGTAAAATGTAAACTCAATTTTTTGATGAAATTTTTTCTTTTTGTAATCCCACCTACTTATAATTAAGCGGGAGTGTTGGAAATAGTAATTAAAAGTCTGTGAGATCTTCACTTCTTCGTCGATTTGTCTGTCAATGATTTTGTCAGTAGTTTTTCAGTGAGTCAAAATATCAGTTAGTTAGTCTGACAGTCTGCAAGTGCAAAGTCACACATGTACTCAAAAGTCAGTCGACAAGCAAGAATTTATAAATGGAGTCGATCCTTATATTCTTGAGTTCAGATAAGTAGTTGATGATTCAGTCAAATTAATTGTAGTCTTTAATGTTGAGTCAGTCTTAGGTTTTGTAGGAAGTCTTAGTCGGAGTCCATATAAATCTGAGTCTTTTACTTAATCAGATGATGCAGAGTAATGCATAGAAGAGACAGAGAGGTAGAAGATTAACAACAACAATTGAGGAGTTGAAGAAGTTTGAGAACAAGTTTTATGTTTGTAAAGTCAGTAAAATAAGTCATTGGAGCCGAAGCTCATCTTGGTAATTGTATTATGTAACTGCGCGCAATGCATTGAATTTTATTAATATCAAAGTAATTTGTATTTTGAGTTTATGTGCTAAGCATAGGATTTTGTTATTCCGCATTTATAAATTGTTCCTTAAAGTGTTTTATATTACGGAGCACAACATTTCATATAGTCTTTGAACTGTGCGACAAGTCCTGAAAGTTCAGTGACAAATCCTGTATCTCACAGTATCTTGTCACTACACTGCACACAATTTCCTTGCGCACTGCGAATACAAGTTTTGATTGTTGCGCATTGGATCCAAGAAGTTAAAGTTTTATAATATTAAAAACGAAATTGCTATAATTTACCATCTACAAAGAAAAATCGAAGAACTTTTAACAAAGACAGAGAATAAAATCTAAGTCTCAACAAAATGCAAAATCTTCATTCGAGTGACTATTCGCTGAGAAATTCCATGACGGACTGACTATTTCCTGAGCAATTGAAAGCATAGATCCATCAATGCTTTCAATTGCTGAGGAAGTAGTCAGTCCGTCCATTTATTAAAGAATAGTCATTCCATCCATGCTTTAAATTGCTCAGGAAATAGTCAGTACGTCCATGGAATTTATCAGCTAATAGTCACTATGTCCATGTTTTCAGTGATGCTTCTTCAAGCAAATAGTCACTCCATCCATGCTTTCAATTGCTCAGGAAATAGTCAGTCCGTCATGGAATTTCTCAGCGAATAGTCACTCTGTCCATGTTTTCAGTGATGCTACTTCAACCAGGTACGATGTAGCTCTTATTTTCTCCTGCTTTGCTAATTGCACCAATTTCTATCATGGATATACACCAGCAAGCTGCAATTAACAGAAAAAAAAGATAATATTAATACATACCAACAAGACTATATTTCAATTCCTACTATTAATGCAGGAGGAAGGCATGCTAGGAGTGCTTCTCATGGCAGTGATAGAAAAAAAAATCACGAGGAAGGCATGATAGGAGTGCTTCTTATGGCAGTGATAGACAAAACAAAAATTCACCATGCTAGGAGTTCTGGAGTGCTTCTAACCTTTTCACCATGCCAAGAGTACTTGGAATGCTTCTAACCTGATCTCGTAGGAAGGCCAACCAGTTTGTTAGCGGTAGTCATAAAATCAGTGGTTAGCTAGCCAGATAGAGATAGTCCAGTACATCCAGTAAAAACTGCAGCTTGTCCCTGGTAAGGTAACGCTCTTCATTGGTAAGGTAACGCTCTTCATTCAACTCTTGCATTTGTAGCTCAGTAATACAATTAAAGTCAGTGGTATTTTCAATAATACAATTAAACTCAAATGGATCTTGTAAATTATTGAGGTGAGTATAACTTTTCATGCAAGGGTGTGAAGTGGTGAAGAGAGGGTGCCAGGTGGAGGTTGCCACGCAGTGTCAGAATGGCCCATAGCATTTGGATCAACTTCAGTGAGGAGCTGAAGTGGGGATGGCACAGAGCATTTACTGCAGTGTTGCCTCCAAAACTTCAGTGAAGAGGTGAGGTGGGATGGCACGGAACATTTACTCCAGTGCTGCCTTCAAACTAGTAAATGGGAAATTTCTTTATTCTAGATACTGACAAATAAGGAAATAATATAGCTCTCCACGGAAGTTTCTTTATTATAAAGAGTGACAAATAAGGAAATAATATAGCCCTCCACCATAGGTATTTAGTCGGGATGGAGTAGGACTTCTTTTAGAGCATGGAGATGGGTGGAGATTGTTTGAAGAGTGGAAACGTTATATTTTCTATGGCAGCTGCCGCGATCGAAAAAATTATATCGTATATCGGCAACAATCAATCACAGAATAACACTTGTAGGTAAATGTAAATAAGCAGGGATGGAGTACGACTTCTTTGTAGCCACAAAGATGGCTGGAGATTGTTTGAAGCGCAGAACTGCCACGGTCGCCGAAATTCTATCGTATATCAGTGACGAGAAATCGCAGAATAACATTTATAAGCAAATATAAACAAATGTTACAGGGTAGGGTAGCATATACATGTCGGTAGCAGATAAATGGTTAAATGACAAAGTATCGAGAATGGGTAAATGATAAATGTATTTATTATTATTTTTAACGAAATAGAGTTGAGAATGGTTAAATAATGGTTAAATGATAAATGTATTTATTATTGATTTTTGAGAATGGTTAAATGACAAGGTATAACAAAGTATCGAGAATGGGTAAATGATAAATGTATTTATTATTGATTTTTAATGTGGTCACTATAACCCCAGGTGCAGCGGTCACTATAACCCCAAGTGCAGACGAGTAAATCCAGGTGAGAATCGAACATGAGACTTCATTTTACAAATTTCCTTCCATTTGCACGGCACTTGCCAATCCGTCTACACCCATGCGGATGTTAAATGACAAAGTATTAAGAATGGTTAAATGATAAATATATTTATTATTATTTTTGAGAATGGTTAAATGATAAATGTATTTATTATTGATTTTTAATGAAAGAAAGTTGCCAGCAACCTCGAATAAAACCCAAGCATGCCCACAATATTGTAGCTTGTTTGCTTTAACTTTCTTTAATAATAAATGATTTCTTATTTTACAAATATCTTTTTCAATATGTATGTAACTTGTTTTCTTTAACATTCTTTAATATAAAATGATTTCTTAATTTACAAAGATCTTTCATAACTTGTTTTCTTTAAAAAAAAATTAATATAAAATGATTTCTTATTTTACAAAGGTCTTTCTAAAATTTATAAAATGATTAAAAAAGTACGTTATTGCAAAATAAACAGGAAATGACCAAGATATATTAATAGTACGGTATCCGCCAAATTATCTAAGATTCCATACCAAAACTAAGTATACAAATTATGGATCTTTCAATATAGTATGGCATGTATAATGTTCTAAAATTTAAAAAATAATTTAAGAAAAAGGGTCATTGCAAAATAAATAGGAAAACCTAGATATGGTATCCAGCCACAACCAGATTATCCAAGATTCCATACAAAAACTGAGCATACAAATTGTGAAACCTTAGGTTTTTGTTCAGTGTTTTAATAATATTTTTCAAAATCTTGGAACTAGCCATCAGAGAACTTTCTCGCCCAGAGAAATTCGAAGAGATTCATGAATGCAATTAGCCCATGCCCATGTTATATCTCGCGAAATAAATTGATAACAAGTCAGGTTCCTGGTACTCAAACATGCGTGAAAGGCGACTTGCAGTCTTCATACTTGTTCTAGGTTATAACACTAAAATGTGAAAATATTTTTATTTGAAAAGGCCTACTCCATAATTCCAAAACTTTAGTGGTTGAAGAATGTATCACTTTTCCTATGCAATATAGAGGCACACCTGCTTAAAGCCTTCAAAATAATATGAAAATTATATAGCCTTAACTCTTCAAGGGGTATCAAATTAAACGTGTTTACAGTTCAAGGGGCATCAAATTATGCTCAACCTTGGACTCTAGTGGATACATCTACAAGGCTATTTATAACCAGCTAAAAGGCTCTGAATAAGCTTGCTCGTGAGAGCATTTTAGGGTCCACGAAATAGTTTGTTTACAGTTGAACTTAAGGAGTTATTTTCAAATGATTAATGTAATATACATCACAAGACAACTTTCTTTTTTGTGCATGTCATACCCAAGTAATAGCTTTCGATAGACGAAATACTCCTTTTAACATTGTGAGAAATGTGAACTCTTCCTCCCTGAAGTGGCATAATGAATACTATATAATAGTGTGTTCTATTCTCCCAAAGGCTCCAACAATTCCTAGAAAAATAAAGATGATGGACAACCAATTTTAATAGATCCAAACCTAGTAATGTTTTCTGCCTCATCAAAAGCTTAGTATCGCCAGTTATTTAAACATCAACAATTATGTATTTGAGTCGACAATAATTTACAGGAAATGTAACTCCACAGGTGTACAGTGCTTAGTCCTTGAATACTCAATGCTGAAAACTGGAAATCAAGACTGGTTGATAAAGAATGCCTGAATTTTAATTTTGTTTTCCAGATAACAAGGAAAATGGGGAGGAAAATTGCAACCAATTAAGATGCTCATGTAATCACTAAGAAAAACACCCAATAAAAGAATGGATATAGGCATGTTACATATAGTGGATGGGCAGAAACATTTTTCTAGTGGTCAAAAACCCAAAGACCCATGTCTTAGTGACAGAAAAAGGTCTCTTATATTACAATTTCTGAAAAGAGGTTATTCAAATTGTTGAGCTCCCACATCACCACTTTACAATCCAGGCCTCTAAAAAGGACCAAAAGTTACTTCCTACTATTAGGTAGGATGATGAAGATGTCAAAAACGCTTTAATGTGGTTTCCCGTGGGTATGGTTGTTGTAGGAAAATCTCCCTGCGGAAAGGTAGTTTGCCTCAAAGAGCTTGACCCTAACTCTAAGACAGAAAATGCTTAACGTGGACACTGACTTCCTTTCAAATATATACAAACTAACACATGAGAAGGAAGGAAAACATAAGTACCTCTTTATCGACTTTTGTCCCTGCACGCTCTGAGTTGAGCTCCGATCCTTTGCTCCTAGCCGAGTCCTGTAGACAAACAAGATACGACCACTTCCTACTTTATTGATATTAGCTTGAAAACAGATCTATTTATCAATGATAAGTTCATGTAACATCAGACACAAACTAGAAATAAATAGGCCAAGCGTGTCATATTAATGAGAATAACGACAGCAGTACTTACAATCGTAGATGCGAATGCGACAGCTTCGTCAAGTCCCCTTCGTCTAACCCTTGCTCGAAAGATACACAACCTGGATAACAACAGCTTCACTGATCACTCTCCTTTGGCTGACTGTGCGTTTCCTATGAGATCATAGGTTTCATGCTAGCAATTCTTCCCCCAGCACCACTTATGAGATCATAAGTTTGGTGTGATTCTCCATTTCCAATAAGCTCTGTTCCAACACCACTTATGAGATAATAAGTTTGGTGTGATTCTCCATTTCCATTCCTCTTTCACCATTAGAAAGCTTGCTTATATAGCCTTGGAGAGGCTCAACAATCTTGAGATATCCTTGGGGAAGTTGAGAATTTGCCTCCTTCAATTGAGGATCTTCCCTAAGATCATGGCTTGATTAGGGATTCGAATCCAACTGCCTTCCAAGAATGAAAAGATCCTTCCCCCATTCATCTCAACAACTTAACCACTACCCAGAATAGGTAGCGCTCCCTCAAAAGGACCATCAGAGCATTGTAGCGCTCCCTGGTAGGCTTTAGGGGGGCGCCAGCGCTCTCAAAATCTATAGCGCTCCCTCAAAAGGGCTAGGGGAGCTTTATAATTCTCCCAGACAGTGTAAGGGGGAGTGTCGGTGCTCCCAGAAGAGGTATAGGGGAGCTCTCTCCTTCAAAAGCTCATTTTTTGAGGTGCTTTCAAATGGAAAAAAGTTTGCAAGTCTACTGACTCATTTTTCCTCTTCCAAATCAAATGTTTGAGGTGTTTTAAGTGTCCTTCTCATGTCGTTATAGGAACGACATAGGCATCATGGCAACATGCTTTCTTTGACACTTTACGACACTTGTGAGGAACATGCGAAACTTGCGACCTTGTGAGCAAAATGCGACACTTGTGACCTTTGTAATGACGACACTTGCGACACTATCAAAGTGAGTATTTTTTATGTGTAACAGATTCCCCCCCAAAGTACGAAGTTAGAAGATGCGAACTGATAACTGAAATGCTTTGTAGACGTTCAAGCAAGGGTATAGGCATAGAGAACCTGACAGAAACTGCACACAAACATCCAACAAATATTATGACATGTTTCAAATCCAAGGCAGGCATACCTATGCTTGGGTGATCAAGACTTGCAAGATATGGCTGCCATAAAATACACTACGGATCCATAATTGTATTGAGAAAAAGGTATAGCCACTGAAAATACACTGTGGATCTATACTCCCATGACCCGGACTGATCGTAGCCACGAAGAATACACAATGGATCTACGAGATGACAAGACATAGCCACGATTAATACAAAGTGGATCTATGTAACAGTATATGTGTCATTTGTCCAATAGAACTCCTTCGCAACCTGGGCAAAGCGTATATCAAAGTGATTGCTCAACCCAGGGTCTTCTTACCAATCCTAATATGGCACGAATCTAACCATGTGAATAGATGTTTTGATGTCGAACATGGCAAAAAACACTTGATTACCGGTCAATGGTGTGAACCGTTAACAAGTGAAAGGGAGATCACCATTAATGTCAATGATTCCCAAGGTACCTTAGTACATTGCAGCGAATGTGAATAGATGAGCTGAGGTCGAACATCCGTGGAATCATCTGATCAGAGGTCAATGATGTAAACCTATTGTCGAATGTGAGGAGGCCTGCCATTGAGGTATGCAGGTCCCAAAGTACCAACTGGTTTCTAAGTCTGATCCCCGGATAATGTGTTGAAGTCGACAGGAATAGACTCGTCGAGGGAGGGCCTTGATGTATCCCCCATCAATGACATGAAACGGATATAGAGATGTAATTGGTAGATCAAAAGAACATGGACTGACACGGGTTTTGAGGCAAGATATTTGGGATGGCTGACTCTAGAGCCGAACACCTCCCTTGAACACTAGGGCACAACAACAAAACATGACATGGACCAAAACTATGCAGTGGATACTGTGACTTGCGTCGGGTGACCCAAAGGAGTGAAAGGAACTCAAGGGATTGGTTCAGTGCAGAGGTTCAGTGGATTATGATGTATGCATATGACAAAGTGTCTTGTTCAAGGGCGATTCTAATAATTGTTGGACAATGTTCTCAAGAGACTGCTTGGCTTGCTCCTTTCAATTTTTTTCCCCCATCCAGATAGACGAGTACCTCTTTTTGATTTAATGAGCTCGAGGAGGATAACACATGCTCAATATAACTCACCTTTGGTAAGTTCCTCTTCCCTTGTTTAATGAACCGGAAGAAGTAAGGGATCGGTCCCATATGGGCCTGTCAATGTGTGTTTTAATGAGTCCAAAGACAGAAAACTTGAAGGTTTTTCAGGATTATAGATTTTGGAAAAACACTTAAAAGAGAACTCTCTCAGTTCCTTTTTCGTATAGTAGTCTAACGAGACCAAAAAAGAGATAAACTATCACTCGAAAGACGCCCTTTATGACCTTCTAACGAGTGTGAAAGGAAGTAAGGTCACTCGATAATCTTTTGATATTTAGAGAGTCTGAAAAGGGTTTAAAGGAGACTCCATGGGGGTTCCTTTTTCGTGTGTTCGTGTATCCGTATGGGTCCGAAAAAGAGATAAAAGTTTACCCAGTTGCATTCTCATGTATTTACGAGCATGAGAAACAACAAAGACTAAGCTTGGTATGCCCCCAACTTGAAAGCTGGTGGCTTAGCTCCATAATGATCATCAAAGGCTGGAGACATGCCCCCCAAGATTCAATTCATTCACGGACTTTGAGGTTGTCACCAATTTATGTGCTAGATGGAGAAAAATGATACAGGTGGATGAAATGAAGGTTCAAAAATGAGACCTGATGAAAGACTCGACTCGACATCTACGAGATCTAGTGAAAGACTCAACTTGAAGGGAGAGGTGATTGTTTCATTTTTTAACGAGCTTGACACAGGAAAAGAACTATGCTCAAGGTTCCAGGTTCAATCCCTAGATTGTTGTTTCATTTTTTAACGAGCTTGCTATAGTGAAGAAAACTATGCTCAAAGCCTCTATTTCATTTTTTAACGAGCTTTCCACGGAGAAGAGAAACTATGCTCGTGACCTTTGTTTCATTTTTTAACGAGCTTGCCACAGAGAAGGGAAACTATGCTCGTGGTTGATTTCGGATCATGGCTTCCAAGAGGATAATGCTCTGGAAGGGTACCATGTCAATGGATGAAACGTGGTCATGGCCTCCAGGAGATCTTCACTGGATGGAATATAATCACTCGAGAAGGAACACATGTCGAGAGTCACGATAGGGGTAAGGAGATCAGGCTCCAATAATCCTACCGAAGAAATCACCATGTCCACTACCGGATCCAAATCGTCGGAAGTTGAGGTCATGGGAGACAACGCCACATAATTGACATGTGGCGGGGGTGATATTGTCTGCATATAAGAACCACTTAGGGAGGTAACCCAGTCGGGGCCGATGAATGAAAGTTGATCAATAGTCACAATTCTTCCATCGTGAGGGAAAGATATTACATGGAAAAGGGTGGATACAAGAGCTTTCATAGCATAGACATAATCCCTCCCAAGGAGTAAAGAGAAATCCAAGGGGTCTTAGACTACCATGACATCAATAAAGACAGTTTTCCCTCCCAAAGTTATAGGAAACTGAGGAAGGATCACTAAAGGTTGACTAGTTCTTCTATTAAAAGCTGACAGATTCTGTGTAACCAGTGCAAGTTGCGGACAACCCAAAGCATACCAAGCAACATAAGACAAAATACTAACGGACGCACCTTCGTCTATCAGCATTTGAGGAACGTCTCGACCACGAACCTATACTATAATCTGGAAAGGAACATGAGAGGGAAGATGAGGTCTAGTTAGCGCACCCCAATCAAAAAGGATGGCCTCATTACTTGGAGGGGGTTTCACAGGAGAAGGAGGAATGCCCCCCGACACGGTAGAGTCTGTATTAATGAGAAAAACATGGGCAGTATTGGGTTTACTTTCTAGAAGGAGAGTAGGATTGATTGATGATTGGATCAGATCAACCAATGGTGGACTTGGATAGACCACTTTAGCACTCTTCAGAGGAAGAGTGGCACTGACCGAGGAAGGGACTGGATTAGTCACCTTGACATTCCTCAATGGAGGAATGGGATCGACCAATCGTGAAACTAGATCGACCACTTTGGCACTCTTCAGAGGAAGAGTGGGACTGACCGAGGAAGGGGCTGGATCAGTCACTTTGACCTTCCTCAATGGAGGAATGGGATTGTAACGACCCTAGTTGGATAAATGTTTAAGAAATTATAAAGTAAAACTAATTAGGGGATTAATTGTGTTAACAAGGTATTAATTAAACAAAGATGATTTAGTGATATTAATTAAGTAAGTTATTAATTAATTAAGGGTTATAATTGTGAATAATTAATTAATAATTTAACTACAAATTACATTTAATAACATGAGTAATAGATTTAATAGATTAATAAGATATATTATAAAAAGGCTACGTACCCAACAAGGGATAACCTATTAATCCTGAGAGGATAAAATATTAAAGGAAGGGATAAGGGGCATTTATGGGGGGGTAGGTAAGGAAGTAAAAGGAAAGTCAGTGAAGGAGGGATAAGGAAGGGAAGGAGTTTGATGGGAGGATTATTCTACAGAGGTTGGGGATGGATTTTGGGAGCTCTGGGATTTGCAGAGAGGGAGGTGAAATTTTGTGAGTGGGATTGATATAGTGCACCGGAGTTGCTGGGGGTTTTGGGCACGGGGGCCAGGATATCCGTTGATATCCTGGAGCTAGGGAGCTACCTAGTTGGCAGGGAGGAATGGATTTGGGCAGTGTTCATAAGAGATCAAGGAGGCAAGCTGTGGACAAAAGGAGGGATAATAGCATCAGGTTCAGGTACTTATTTAAATTTATGCATTGTTTTTCATTATGATTAATTAATTTTATTATTATTGATATATTTGATTGCGAATGTGCTAAATGAAGGTAACTTTTAAATTTTACTATTGTGTTGTAAATTAATGGTTGTTTAAATTAATTCGACCATTACATTTCATATCAGAGCCCTGGTTCAAATCTGGAACCAAGGGCCTAAATAAGGGGTTTAGTTATAGTAAATCCCTAAATAAATGTATTAGGGTGAACAAAAATTTGGGCCTTAAGGGCCAAAACTCTAGCCACGCTTAACCTGCACACAAAACATAGAAACTTTAATAAAAATAAAAATAAAATAAATAAATGCAATACGAATTTACTGAAGTAAAATAAGCAACTAGGGTTGTTACAACAATTTTTCTCCTCTTGATATTGTTCTATTTTAAATGTTCTAAATCCTTCTAGTATCTATATATCAAATACACTACTTCCCAAATAATTTATTGATTTCTACTTACTATCATGGCAATTTGATGTTACTACCCAGATAAGCTATCCATATGTACTAACTATCATGACAATTCGACATTAGTATCCAAATAAAATGTCCAGACTCCATGTGCACTTACCATCATAACTATACTTAAACTGTCTAGACTCCATGTGCACTTACCATCATAACTATACTTTTATTTCCCTTCCTATTTCTTCATTTGATGTTTCATGCTTTAGTGGCCCTGTCATTAATCTGTTTATGTCTGCATCCAAGAAAGGAGATGGGACTTGCCAAACAGAAAACACTATTTTAATAGACTTCCTGTTCTTCAGACTCACCACTATTGATCTCGAATTATCATAGTTGAAGATAATTGCATTTCTAGTAAATATGAGGTTGGTCTAAACAATGTTTCGAAAATTCTTTAACAAACTTACAATTTCAAAAGAGAGACATCTACATGAATATGCAATACAATTTCTAATGAAAACTATATTCTTTCCGAGCTCTTATTTAATTAAAAACTTGGAATAGAAACGTTATAAATATATTAAGAATATAAATTATAATACATTAGAAACATCCATTCAAGGAACACAGCATATTGCGAGCAGGCATAGATCTAAGGAATAACTGCAATTATGATACAGGTGAAATGGAAAATAATTGCAGATGATGGAGGAAATGCAAATGTCAGAAGGGGAGAATTAGAGAAGACTCACCAGTGGATGCATACGTTTCTTCCCAATGGGATAACGGTAAGGATTTGGTGACTGCATCTTAGATGCAGTGAACCAAAGAATAAAGCCTGATAGAAGATCCAGAATTGAGTCTAGAGTTGAAGCAATTATGGCTAACGAACCACTCTTTATCGATGAAAATACTTTTGCAATGAAAAGCACAATGTTTGCTATGTTAGATAATCGGATTGCAGTTGTTTCACTTCGTGCAAGCTTGTTGCACTCTTCCTGAGACATGCTAGGCAAAACTTCCTTATCAGTGACAATACCCATTCCAAAAACGATTGAATTTATCCTTCCTCTCGCTCATAGATTAACGTTGTCAGTTGCGGATGACATTTCTCTTCTGTCTTCTTCTTTCTTTCAGACCCTGGCTAATGTGGTTGGTACGCAATCTCAGGTTCCATACTCAGGTTACCAAGCGAAGCGCTCGGTCCAGTTCTAAGGCTAGGTCTAGCCCTAACACTATCTCTGGTTCCAACGCTTTAGGCATCAGGTTCAGGGCGGGGACTAGTCCCTTTCAACCAATGCCTTCTAGAAGTATTTCCAGTGCCCACCCATTATTGGTAACTAAAAGAAATCTCAAGCCACCCTCCACACCAACCCTAACTGTTGAATAAAATGATGGTAGCGTGGAGATCGTCTAGGGCGTTTGGCCGATAAGAGAGTATGCGGTAGAATTTATCTGGCCTGATGTTAAGGCTTCTTCTCCAGTAGTGCGCAGATCCTGATCACCGTATGGAGGGCGTGACAAAAGTGTATGAGAAGCTGGAGCTGCATTGAGAGGTTATGCATCGGGCCTACCATGTTGAATGCGTAATGGTTGTTTATTTATGCAATCACATTGTTCATCCTTCAGTCAATTTTTTTTTGGTCTATATTTCTATTTGAGAATATACCCAGACACTGAAATCTAGTCTCTGAACATGTTATTCACTTCAAGACAACCGAAACTTGCAGTGGCAAATAAATTTCAACCACGCCTCAGATTGAACTTTCATTGAAATGGGTAGCAGAAAAGAAAAATACGAGGCCATGCCCAGGAAATCCCAAATAACTGTATCATGTCCCAAATTCAACAACTGTGTCATGTGATCATAATTTACAACAAGGTATAGTCCAATCGTGAACAATGCCATGTCTCTCATGCCTTATATGCAAGACAAACCCTAGAGCTTAAGAGCACACAGAGAGTTGCTAACCCATGGTGTGATTTATGTAAAATTGGAAAACAAATTTAAAACCCATCTGAAATCTAGATATATTATACTATATTATGTGATGTAAATGGAAAAATCCTGAAAACCATCTTTAATTCTCAGAGTCTGAATAGGACTCGAGCAGTACCAAGTAAGATGTATCACGGGGGGGGGGCATCGTTCCTTATCCTCATCCTCGTCCTCCTCCTGTTGCTTGAGGAGCAATGTCTTGTAATCTTCCAAGTCAGGCAGCCAATAGGAAGAGCCAGGGAGGAAGGGCATCCAATCGGGAGCACCCACTATAATACGCCTCTCCTCTGTCAAGTCCTCCAATTCGTCCGCCAGGTGTGAGATGAGAGAGTCCTATGAAGAGATGCGTCTTCCTCTCATGGAGATAGAGGAGGTAACAGTCGTTGCTACCGACGGGGAATAAGAGGTAATAATATGAGGGTGTAGGATGCTAATAATCTTCTTTCCAAACGCTGCCACTGCCATCCCTTGTTCCACAATCTCTTTCAGATTATCTTCAGTAAAAGGAAGAATGCTATCGAATTGTTTTCCACCTAAGTTTTGACAGACGTCTTTAAGATTTTCTTCAGTAAACCCAAGTTTTTGACAGACCTCTTTCAGATTTTCTTCAGTAGATGGAAGAATGCTAACAAATTATTTTCAACCAAAGTTTTTACAACCACCTTCCCCAAACAATGCCAAACACACTTGATCGAATATCATTAGCCTGCTTTCTAAACCCTTGTGATTTCAGCTCCTGAATAACAGCCCTGGAAGACTAAGAAAACGAAGGAGGCAACGAAATAGAACGCCGAGCCGGGGAAAGAGACAAGCTTAGGTTAAGGTATTGAGAGCTAGAGGCCGGGCACGTGGGCCTCATGCCAGAATCCCGACCTTAAAGGCTGCGAGCGAATGCCACGGATATATTTTTTATATATATTAATGTTTAGTTTTAAATAATTTGTTTAAAAGTATTAATACCTTTTTTTTTTAATTAAATTATCATTTTTATTAATGCGCCTTTTAATAATTAAATTATCATTTTATTAATACGCCTTTTTAATCATTAAATTATTTTTTTATAAATGTTAATTTTTAGTTGTAATAATTTATTTAAAAGTAATAATACGCTTGCGTAAAAATTTTAAATTTAAAAAAATAAAAATAATATATATAATTATGAGTTTTAATTTAAATAATATAGGGCTAAGTATAATTTTTTATGGAGTCCGTGGGATTCAAACCCTGGACCTCCCCACCGTGCAAAGCTTTGACAATGGCCGCCCTACCAACACGCCATGCGTTGTTTCTTTTACAAATAATTTCACATTTAAATACTTTAATTGTCATACCCAAGACCACATGCCAAGCTATCAAGCGCCTTTTAGAGACATATAGGTCACATGCCAAGCTATCAAGCGCCAAAGACATAAATGGAGGAGCACACAAAGGGACGTATGTGCTCAACGCGGCGTCTTAAGAAGAACACTAACGCCGAAAGGTACATAGCACTGGTGAACGCCGAAACGTGGCTGACAGTTGTGGAGAATTATTCAATTGCCGCAGTTTAATCCTATTTAATCATTAAACGTGGTAATTATATAACCTTACAACAATTTTTTTTTATGTGATAGGTAAATGTTAAAAATTAAACATGATTAATGGATGCCCTAATAAATGCAAGAAAGTTATGAACAATAAATCTAACCCATTGATTTTGGAGGACGACTAAGAATATGCCAGCATCTTCAATGCGTAGCCATTAGATAAGATCTATGGTGAGGATGTAGAAGCCATCTTCAGTAGCGGGGGCATTGGAAAATGCGCGTTACGCGGAAGAACACATGAACTTAACCGGGAGTACAAGACCGATGTTTCCGCATAGCCTGGGGTTTGTAGGAAAGGCCCCGAGGACATTTCCTAGGGGAGGGGGCTCAAGGCCACTGCCATATGGTAACAGAGTCGCGCCAAGGATAGTAGCTGCAGGGATTTCAATGGCAGCGAGTGCAGCATCTCGTTCATCACCAACGGTGCAGACAGGACCACGACCATCTCAGGGAACAACGAGTAGAGGTAGGGGTTCCAGGGGAAGGAACTCATTTCAGAGACAGACACATAAAAATGCACAGGTTCAATCTCATGTTACCTGTTGGGGGTGCGGGGGACCCCATTACCAACACGACTTCCCAGAGTTACAATCAGGGTTCGTACATAGAGAAGGAAAAGCACCGATGGGGAGAGCAAGTAGCAGCCACCATATTTACGCAACAGTTAATAATCGCCAGGCCGAATATCAATCCACGATGGTGGAGTCATCAGGTATGCTAAATCATATCAATGTTAAGATTTTGTTTGATTATGGTGCGACAGATAGTTTCATTTTACCATCTGCGTTAGAAAAGAGTGGGTTGGCAGCCTACAAGCATGATGACTTTAAACAAGTCGAGATGGCTTCGGGGGAAAAACAGGCAGTAGGACCTAGTGTCGATAATTGTATAGTAGACCTGGGAGTGTGTACTACCAGGTTGAAGGTATACGTCACTGCTCTTGGGGCATATGACCTAATCATTGGAATGGATTGGTTAGCAGCTCATCGAGCTTTGGTAGATTTTTTTGCAAAGAGGGTGCTTTGTGTCGATGATGAAGGAAGACTAATAGAGATCTAGGGTGTACAGAGAAAAGTGTCTTTACGCTTTATATCAACTATGAAGGTTAAGCGATGCTTGAGACAAGGGTGTCGACTTTATGTAGTGGAAGCAGTGAATGAAAGGAAGGGGCCCTCACTGGATCAGTATCCGGTATTGTCAGAATTTCAGGATGTTTTTCTGAACGAGTTACCAAGGTTACCTCCTGAGAGGGAGCTTGATTTTACCATTGATCTAAAACCTGGTGCAGAACCAATCTCCAAAACTCCGTATCGGATGACAGCGCTGAAACTTTGTGAATTGCAAATGCAGTTGAAAGAGTTACTGGACTTAGGTCTAATAAGGCCCAGTGTCTCACCTTGGGGCGCACCGGTAATTTTTGTAAAGAAGAAGGATGGATCCTTACAACTGTGTATAGACTACAGGGACCTGAACCGTGCTACAGTGAAAAATAGGTACCCAATGCCGTGAATAGATGACCTCTTCGACCAGATGAAAGGAGAAACGGTATTCTCAAAGATCGATTTGCGATCAGGGTATCATCAGTTAAGGATTAAGGAAGGTGATATCCCAAAAACGACCTTCCGAACTCGATTTGGACATTATGAGTTTGTTGTAGTACCTTTTGGATTGACCAATGCGCCAGCAGTATTCATGAGCCTCATGAATGGCATATTCCGGAAGTACTTAGACCATTTTGTACAAGTCTTTTTAGATGACATCCTCATCTATTCCAAGAATGAAAGAGAACATGAGGAACACTTGCGAATAGTGTTGTCCTACCTTAGAGAGAACAAATTGTATGGAAAGTTGTCGAAGTGTTCCTTATTCCATAAAGAGATCCACTATTTAGGTCATATCATTTCTGACGAAGGAATCTCTGTGGACCCAGAAAAGGTAAAGGCCATTATGGAGTGGCCAATGCCGAAAAATACCCATGAGGTGAGGAGCTTCATGGGGCTAGCAGGTTATTACCGGAGATTTGTAGAAGGATTCTCAAAAATAGCGAAACCCATCACCAGTTTGCAACGCAAGGGGGTCAGGTATGAATGGATAGAAGAGTGTGATAGAGCATTCATTGAGCTTAAGAGGTTACTAACTAGTGCACCAATTCTACATGTGTCGAATATGGAAAAGGACTTCACAGTCTGCAGGGATGCCTCGAAGAAAGGATTGGGGGCCGTGCTAATGCAGGATGGAGGAGTGATAGCTTATGCGTCGAGGAAGTTGAAGAAGCACGAAGAGTTATACGCGACTCATGATTTAGAGTTGGCAGCTGTAATGCTAGCTCTGAAACTTTGGAGGCACTATCTTGT
>ML778594.1:216666-242547 GCA_009831015.1 Picea engelmannii | reverse complement strand
TTGGTATATATAGGAGACTAGGAGGTTTTAATGGCCTAAAGCCGACATAAATAAAATAACATTACTAATCTAAATCACAACTAATGGCCTAAATCCGACATAAATAAAATAACATTACTAATCTAATATGCCCCAATTAAATGTTAATGAGCCAATATTAGGGCTTAACAGGCTACAAGGGAATTTGGGTTTTGGATTCTTCATTGTAATCTTGTTGACCTCCTCAACACCCCCAGTACTATTAACAATAGTTGGTTTCTTAGAGCCAACATCTGATGTCATTTGGGTCTTGTTCCTTTTCGGGCTCTTCTTCTTCTTCTCTTTCCATTTCTTCTTCTTCTGGTCAACCTGGGTACTTTCTTTAGAGATTTCACTAAGCGAAGAAGGAGAAATGGAAGGAGACTTGATGGGTGAAGAAGGCGAAAATTTGACATGAGGTTGATGTGTGGGTGGTGTATTGACATCCAAAGTATTAGGTGCAACTGAAACATTGGGAGGATTTGGGATCACTGGAGTGGGGAACAACCAAACTGGTAATCCAATAGTGAGTCCTGGAAGACTCAATGTGGCAACATATGGAGGACCAAAGTTTCCAAATGAAGGAAAGGTATAAGGTTCCCTAGAAGAAAGGGTTCCTCCATTGGTACTCCCTGGATTCAATGCCATTAAAACTGACTTGACCTAAGGTCCACTAAGTAAAACAAACAACACACGCTACGAATCTAAGAAGCAATCAATCAAACAAACCTTCCTACGATTAAACCACTAGTTGGTGATGAAATCCAATGTCGCGAGATCAAAATAGGAAGGGGCGGGGATAGATCAAGTGGATCGGTTACGTTGGCAACCTGCTTAACGGACTTACACCTTGGTTCAAGCTTCCACGTAGTAATTGTGGATTTACCCTCCAAGGAGCCCGAGTGATTTTGACCAACGTCTGTTCCAGTTACAGTGAGACTTCCCTTCACCGTCACCTTGTGTAAGACCCTAAATATTATGGCTACTAAGGTCACTAATTCAAAGTCAGCCCCTGGGCGGGAACAATCGACAGTCTGATCCGAACGTACAGGCAGGGTATCGATCCCGAAATCAACTAAAAGGCTTCCAGGCAGTAATTGTGGATTTACCTTCAAGCGATCCCCATAATACAATCTGACCACAACAATCAGTTAAACCACAGAGGGTTAGTCCCCGTATCTCACCCGAATGCGACCTCGTGCGTAACCCCTGTGTGAGAAGGGGATCCCAGGCAGACTAATACGACAATTAGATTTTACTCTCCCTATCGCAAGATACTAAGTTTGTTTGATAGCTTTGGAAAGTTATCATTTCAACCTATTCCAAAGTACTAAGCCTAATCTACTGTTGGTGGAGGATCCTAGAAAAGAAAAGTTTCTAGATAATTTTTAATTAACGTTCATTTTAGAGTTGTTCTTTACTCAAAAGGGGTGCATGGAAGTGAAATGAATGGAATTATGACTCAGTCTCAAAAATGCATCAAAGATGATAAGCAGTCATTTCTTTTTGATGAACATCTATCTAAAGGAGAGAGAGAGTTCTTTTCACTAACAAGCACAAATAAGGAACGTCCTCAAATAAATTTTCTTCAATCAAATCTTGATGTGATGCTAAAACTTTTTAGATGCCTTCTAACATGCACAGTCAATCATGAAGATGCTTTTTATTGTTTTCATATGAATAACGATTAATTCAACACAAGGCTCGTCTTGCTAATTATCTTCTTGGATGAATGAAAATCAGACCAACACAAGCAAGAATCATACAAACAATACACCCTATCATTGTAATCAAAACAAGAAGCGAAAGAAAAGAAACAATCAAAGAGAAAACAAACTTCACACCCAAAAGAAAAAGTCAAAGAACAATGATCTTGACTAAAACCAAATGAAAAGATATGTAGACCTTTGATGACCTTCACCAACGTTTTTCGTTCAGTCAATGAGGAGAGAAAGACAATGCATGGGTTTCAAACTCCAAATGGAAGAAAAACTCAACAACAATAGTGAAGAAGGCTACGAAATCCAAACATCATGATGTTTGTTCTTCAAGAAAAAGATAGATGTCCAAGCTGGAAAGAAGAAGGATTAACTCACAAGGTTACCCAGCAAGAGAGACACAGAGAAAAAACCCTGAAAAAACAATTCTGGAAGGTTTATTGGCCAAAGGAGGGCTGGCGCTCTGTTGCCAAAGGAAAGGAGCATTATAGCACTCTGTGTAAGGCTATTAGGGAGCACTGGCGCTCTATTAACATACAGACAGGGGTGTCAGGTTCAAAAACTCCCAAAAATGTCAAAAATTCCAAAAATTGCAATTCAATCTCGACAATTAGGCTAAGTATGATGGGGCATGGAGCCAATCAGCTCATGAAACCAATCAAAAAAGGAGTGAACCAGATCGGAAATAATCAAGGGGTAGAACAAGGTCAATGAGGAGAAATCAAAACAAGAAATTTTGATTTGAGGCTATCTCCCCAGTGGAGTCGCCAGTTTTTGTTGTAGGAAAATCTCCCTGCGGACAGGTAGATTGCCTCAAAGAGCTTGACCCTAACTCTAAGACAAAAAATTATTAATGTGGACACTGAATTCCTTTCAAATCTATACAAATTAACACATGAGAAGGAAGGAGAACAGAAGTACCTCTTTATCGACGTTTGTCCCTACACGCTCTGAGTTGAGCTCCGATCCTTTGCTCCTAGCCGAGTCCTATAGACAAACAAGATACGACCACTTCCTACTCTATTGATATTAGCTTGAAAATAGATCTATCTATCAATGGTAAGTTCATGTAACATCAGACACAAACTAGAAAGAAACAGGCCAAGCGTGTCATATTAATGACAATAACGACAACAATAATTACAATCGTAGAAGTGAATGCGACAGCTTTGTTAAGTCCCCTTCGTCTAACCCTTGCTCGAAAGATCCACAACCTGGATAACAACAGCTTCACTGATCACTCTCCTTTGGCTAACTGTGTGTTTCCTATGAGATCATAGGTTTCATGTTATCAATTCTTCCACCAGCACCACTTATGAGATCATAATTTTGGTGTGATTCTCCATTTCCAATCAGCTCCGTTCCAGCACCACTTATGAGATCATAAGTTTGGTGTGATTCTCCATTTCCATTCCTCTTTCGCCATTAGAAAGCTTTCTTATATGGCCTTGGAGAGGCTCAACAATCTTGACATATTTTTGGGGAAGTTGAGGATTTGCCTCCTTCAGTTGAGGATCTTCCCTAAGATCATGGATTGATTAGGGATTCAAATCCAAATGCCTTCCAAGAATGAAAGGATCCTTCCCCCATTCATCTCAACAAGTTAACCACTGCCCAGAATAGGTAGTGCTCCCTCAAAAGGACCATCAGAGCATTGTAGCGCTCCCTAGTAGGCTTTAGGGGGGCACCAACGCTCTCAAAACCTATAGCGCTCCCTCAAAAGGGCCAGGGGAGCTTTATAATTCTCCCAGATAGTGTAAGGGGGAGCGTTGGCACTCCCAGAAGAGGTATAGGGGAGCGCTCTCCTTCAAAAGATCAGTTTTTTAGGTGCTTTCAGATGGAAAAAGGTTTGCAAGTCTACAGACTCATTTCTCCTCTTCCAAATCAAATGTTTGAGGTGTTTTAAGTGTCCTTCTCATGTCGTTATAGGCACGACGTAGGCATCATGGCAACATGCTTTCTTTTTTTGTGAGCAACATGCGACACTTGCAACCTTGTGAGAAAAATGCGACACTTGTGACCTTTGTAATGATGACACTTGTGACACTATCAAAGTGAGTATTTTTTATGTGTAACAATGGTAGTGGGAAAATGCAGCTGAAATACACTGGTAATTAGTACCATGGAAAATAGTTTACTAAAAAAATTGATACTTAGTGTGGAAATAATTGGTGAAATTATGTAAAAGATTTGAGATAAAGATAAAGAATCAATATTGTTAGGCAACGAAAGAATAAAGAAATAATAAAATAGAGCATAAAATAAAGATTAAACCAAGAACAACAATCACACAAATGACACAGTGAGTTATATAGAAACCCAATACAGGAAAAAGTCAAGTGGCAATGATAATCGGTAATCTTATTATTCAAGGGAGAATTACAATAGCTAGCATAGACATACAACCATCCTCTCTTCACATACATAGTGCACTCCATAGTATTGCATCTTGCTCACACACTCTACACACATTGCACTCTCACCTCTATGGGTATGCTCGTATATATATAGAATCTATCAAACAAACACTCTCACGTCTATGGGTATGCTTGTATATATAGCATCTCTCAAACAGTTAGACAAACTCATTATAATTAGATCTATGAGTTACACAAATTGTTCAAAAAGGAGTGCATGCACGCACATTCCAAATATAGTTGATATGCATGTGCATGTGAACACATGGGAAATTGGTTGACATGTTTCCAACAATCTCCACCTTGAAAACAACTTACCTAATATATCATGCCCCCAATTAATTCATCACCTTTTATGCAAGCCAAGAGAAGCCAAACACCATTGCAACTTCTCTAACAAAATTGGTTTCGTAAACATGTATGTAGAATTCACTTTTGTATGGAAATTTTCTAGAGCCACTCCCCCTTCATCAACCACCTATCTTAAAAAATGGTATTTGATAGAAATATGATTCGTATTACTATGATAAGTTGGATTTCTTCCCAAATTAATAGCACTTTGACTATCACAAAATATTGTCACCATGTCCCGCATCCTTCCAAACTCACCCATCAAACCTTTTAACCAAATAGACTCATTGCATACATGTGAAGCAGTCATATATTCTTTCTCAGTAGTGGATAAAACAACTACTTTTTGAAGCTTTTACATCCAACTAATAGGTCCTCCTGTAAGAGTAAAGACATATCCTGAAGTGGATCTCCTTTTGTCCAAGTCACCTGCAAAATATGAATCTACATAATCACAAACTGATTCAGTGGAACCATCATAGGTGATAGAATAATTACTTGTGCCTCTAAGATACCAAAGAACCAATTCCATTTCTTCCCAATGCTCTTTAACTAGATTTTCCATGTATCTACTGAAAACACCAAGTGCATGTGAAATACCTTGTCTAGTACTCACTATTGCATACATCAAACTTCCCAATGCATTAACATATGGTACACGAGATACATAATCTTTTTCTTTCTCATTACTAGGACATAAACTTGAAGAAAGCTTGAAATGGGAAGCCAAAGGGATATTTATAGGACACAGATTATTCATACTGAATCAAGACACGCGGTATTTTCTCCACATACTTTTGTTGTGATAACCACGTCTTACCATTTCTCATGTCTCTGTGTATCTCCATGCCCAAGATTTGTTTTGCTGCTCCTAGATCCTTCATATCAAATTTCCTAGCCAACTCAGCCTTTAACATTTTGATCTCGACCATACTTTTTCTTGCCACAAACATATCGTCAACATAAAACACCAAAATAATGAACATGCATTTTCCATTTTTTTAAATTAAACACAATGATCATATTCACTTCTTGTAAAATTTAGGCTCACCATGAAGGAATCAAACTTCTTATACCATTGCCTGGGAGACTGTATGAGGCCATACAATGACTTCTTGAGTTTGCAAACAAACCTTTTATAGTAATCCTAAATAAACCCTTCTAGTTTTTCCATATATATATCCTCATCTAAATCTCCATGTAGAAACATTGTTTTAACATTTAGCTTCTCTAACTAAACGTCAAGTAAAGTTACTAGTCCTAACACAACATGAACTGAAACAAGCATCACAACTGGTGAAACGATTTCATGAAAATCAACACCTTCCTTTTGAGAATACCCTTTTGCTACCAGTCTTTCTTTATACTTTTCAACTTTATCATCAGCACCCTTTTTCAGTTTGTAGACCCACTTGCAGTCGACAACCTTCCTGTCCTTTGGATGTTCTACCAAGTCCCATGTTTTATTCCTCTCTAAGGAATCTATTTCTTCTTTCATATCTTTCTTCCTTTGAGCACTTTCAGATGCCTTAATTTCTTCTTGATAAAAACTAGGTTCTCCATCAATAGAAACCAAATCCATAGATGAAACATATCCATCATACCTTATAGAAGGATTCTTGACCTATGAGTATCTCCTTAGAGATGGTTGAGGGATATCCTTTGTTTCCTAGATATTTTCTTCATCTTCATCTTCTTCTTCTGGAACTTCTTCATGCTCCTCCCTTTTTGAAGACGGATCAGTTTCAAACTAAATTTGTCATACTTGTGGTACCTATTCTTATCTCAATTCAACATTTACCAGTTCTATTTTTAAGAGTGAGAATTCATCAAATATTACATCTCTGCTAATGATGAGCTTGTGGAAAGTAGGATCCCAAAATTTGTACCCATTAACTCCATCACCATAACTAACAAATACATATTTATTTGATCTAGGATTTAACTTAGAGCATTGATCTCTAGAAATAAGAGCATAAGCATCACAACCAAATATTCTCATATTTGAATAATCACATGAATGACCTGTCCATGCCTCTTTTGGAATCTTACAGTTTATTGCAGTTGATGGTGATTGATTATAGAACGTTGTAAGAATTTCTTTTGCCCACAATTCCTGTTGCAACTTGGCATTACTAATCATGCTCCTTTCTCTCTCTAGAAGAGTCATATTCATGTGTTCAACCACACCATTCTTCTTAGTATAAATCGTGGTATTGTGTCTTTCGATCCCAGCTTCCTTGAAACAGTTTTCAAATTCCATGTATGTGAACTCACCTCCATTATTTTTTCATAAACACTTGATTGACCTGAGAGTTCTCTTTTCAACCAAATCTCTAAATTGCTTAAAAGTATTAAATACATCAGCTTTTCTTTTAAGTAAATAGACCCAAACCTTTATGGAGTAATCATCTATAAATGTCACAAAATATGATGATCCTCCAAAAGGAACTATAGGGGATGGACCCCAAACATATGAATGAATGTAATCAAGAATACATTTGCTTATATATCTTTCTATTTTAAACTTTTGTCTACACTTTATTCCAAAAACACAATACTTACATAAATTCAAATTAAGAAACTTCAAAATTGGAAGTGAATTACGATCAACCAATACCTTAAGCCCTTTCTTGCTAATATGACCCAAACACTGATGCCATAAATGAAAATATTCACTTGCATCTTCAGATGCTACCATTGTTTGATTTACTTCAATCCTTCCTTCAAGCTGATAAAGGTTCTTGATCCTCTTTTCCTTCATGACTACTAATGATCCAGATTTATGAGAGGAGTGAAATGAATAACAGACTAAATATAATAACAAAGAGATACGTAAAACAACAACATATATCCAACGAACAATAACTTTTGTTGAATAAATAAAATAGGTTGAAACTCTAAAATTGTAGAATTGAAAAGAACTTGCTTGAATGGTGGTAGTTATCTCTGAGAAGAGATGTGGCTTCTATGTGCATGCATCTGAGAAGAATAATTACAATGAGGCTCATGAAGCCTTTTTAACATTACTCATGAATTTTAAAACCCTAGACATCCAAAAACCTAACCATAGGAGATGAAACGCCAAACGTTATGTGGGCCCCCATGGGCAAGTTGGTACCTCAACTTCCCGGGGTCGTAACTTTTGCATATGACCTCCATTTTAGGCGCGTGTTATCTCGTTGGAAAGGTATTTTAAATAAATCACATTATTCCATCAAACTCTAACTCCATCTATTATTTGACTATGGAAAGACAAAAAAAAATTGTTTAGGACCCCAAAATGGACCTGGAAGTAAAAAAATATGTATTGTCATGAAAAAATCTAAAATAAACCAGTTGGAATAGGTGGGCGGCCACCAATATCCACCTGGATGTGGTGTAGGGATTCACAATATCCCCAGAAGTGTGGAACCCACAATTAAAGAGAAATTTCATCATTACAGAGAACTAAAAATTGTCAGGAGGAGCTAGTTGGAATAGGTGGGTGGCCAATATCAACATGGAGCATTCCTCCCCCCTTTGGAATAAATGGTTTCCATTTTGTTGAGTGCCACGATTAGGTGAGAAATTTTTTGTTGAATTTGAATCTTGATGAATCACTTTCCTTGGTGAAGGAGTTGCCCTCCTTTGACAACCCGATAAAGATGGATCCTCTGCTGGTGAGTGCCATTGACCTGTGTGTCTACTATCTAATTGTTGGATGCATGTTACATCAATTCATGGTTGATATCTATTGTTTTCAATTGTTATGCAATCTCCAAGGTGTCCAATAATGGTGGAAAATATGGTCATAGGAGGTCCACATTGAACACTCAGTGTAAGCCAAGGAAGAGGGGAGTGTTGAGCGCAAAAGAATTTTCACCCACAACCTTGGTGATTGTGTCAGGCCTATAGGAAAGTGGACGAAGCTTTTGATGGTGCCCTGTAAGGTACTATTTCTGCAAATGTAACCAAACCTTTTCTCCCACCTGAAACTTGTGTGGTACTCGGTGTTGATCATGGCACGACTTGTACTTAGCATTGTATTTCTACAAAATCTCATGGACCTGTTGTCGAATGTGCTGAAACTGCTCAATGAATATGGTGGATTTGTCAGCCTCAGACTAAACATGGGAATATTATGTCTGTGTGGTTGCAAGAGGAAGTGCAACATCAATGGGACCCAAAGGTTGGAATCCTAGCCCCACCTGAAATGGGTTATAGTTGGTGGACCTATGGAGAGCCCTATTGTAGCTTTTTTGAACATTGGGAAGACTCTCATCCCATGTACATAGATGCTTAGAGTTATACATGCACAGGATGTGAAAAATCATCTAATTGATGACCTTTGTTTGTCCATCAATTTGAGGGTGGAAAGCAATGGATTTAGTGAGGTTGGTGTCCAATAGCGACCAGAGACTCGACCAAAATGTGTTGAGAAACCTGTTATCTTGATCGAATATGATGGTTTGTGGTATCCCAAAATGGACCCACACTCCTTCAAAGAAGAGATTCGCAGTATCTGTCACTTTGATGCTCTTCTTGCAAGTGGTGATAATTTCCATATTCAAAAATCGATCAACCACCACAAATACACAATCATTTCTTTTCTTGGTGGACGGAAGGCCAAACATGTAATCCATCGAGATGGATTCCGAAGGCCTCTCGAGAGTAGGAAGAGGGGTGTATAAGCCTTGATGCTTGATGGATGGGGTGGCAATGGAACATGAAGTGAACGATATGATATACTTGTTGACGTCATGTCAAAGTTTTGGCCAATAAAAATGTTTCTATAGAATGGCCACAATTTTCTCCATGCCAAAATGTCCTTCCATTTGACTGTAGTGAGCCTCCTACATTATCTTTGCACGCTCACTCGCAGGAACATAGAGGTGGCCCAGATGGCATAACATTCCATCCTAAATGTGAAAATTGGTGACATTCATGCCTATACCCAAGAGCTAATAGGTGGTGGAAAATTCAGGATCTCGTTGATAAAGTTGGGGCTACTCAGATGCCTCATTCCCACAGGAATGAAGCACGGTGGTGAGTGCAGCCATGGGAGGTCAAGTGAGGTAGTCAGAGACATGATTTGTGCTTCATATCTTATACTTGATGTTGAGATGGAACTTTTGTAGGTATGTGGACCACTTTTTATGGCAGTCGTTCTGCAACTTCCCTTGTGTTTATATGAAATGGAGAGTCTTGTGATTATTTTGGATGATTGTCTCCTTTCCCAAAATTTAGTGTTTCCATTTATGACATGCTTGCACAATGGAATACATTTCCTTGTCATAGGTGGGGTATTTCTAGAAGGTATCTAAGAGTGTCTCATGATGGTATACTACTGGATGTTTGTGTTGAGTGAGAAATGTGCCTACAACATAGTTAGATGCATCTGTCTCAATCTTGAATTGTTGTTGCAGATTGGATAAGGAGATTAGTGGAGTTGATAACATGTGATGCTTCAAATCATCAAATGCTCATTGTTGTGCCTTCCCCCATGAAACATTTTCCCTGCAACCACCCTTGGTCACTTGGATGAGGGCCCATGCAATATGGGAGACCCCCAAAATGAACCATCGGTAGAAGTTAGCAAGTCCCAAGAAGCTTTGAAGCTCAATTATTGTGGTCGGGGCTAGATGGTCATAGAATACTTGGATATTAGTTGGACCCACATGTACCCCAGGATCATCAAAAATGTATCCCAAGTATTGGACCCTGTTCATGCCAAAGGACCATTTTTCCAACTTTCCATATAGCTTGTGCTACCGTAGAGTGCTCAAAACCTATTGAATATGTTGCATGTTCTCCAAAGTTTTGTTGAAGATGAGGATGTCATCCAGATATACCACCAAAAAAGAGTTGGCGAAGGGTTTGAATACACAATCCATGAAAATCATTAAAGTGCTTGATCCATTTGTTAAACTAAACAACATGACCAACCATTCCAAGATACCTTCTTTAGATTTGAAAGTTGTCTTCCATACATCATTTGGTTCGGTGGGAACCTGATGGTAGCCATACTTTAGGTCAATCTTGTTGAAGAATTTTTCCCCATTGAGTTGGTCATGAAGGTCATCAATTTGGGGAATTGGGTACCAATTATTGAATGTGATTTTGTTTAATTCTCTGTAATCAATGTAGGAATCTATGCGACTATACGAAGCTTTGGGTGCTTTCTTTAATCCATACAGTTCTTTCTTTAATTTGTACACTCCGTTTTCTTGTCCTGGAATATCATAACCTTGTGGTTGTTCCACATATATTTCTTTTTCTAAGTTTCCATTCAAAAATGTTGACTTTACATCCATGTGATAAACTGACCACTTGTATTGCGCAACAATTGATAACATAGTTCTGACTGTGTCCATGCACGCAACTGGTGCAAATGTTTCATTGAAATTAATTCCAGGTTGTTGTGTAAAGCCTCTTGCAACTAATATTGTCTTATGCTTCTGCACTTTTCCTTCAATATCTTTCTTGGATTTATAAATCCACTTGACACTTATCACATCCTTGTCATTAGATACATCTACCAATTTACATGTTTGATTATTTTCTATGTAGTTGATTTCTTCATCCATGGCTTGTGCCCATACATCATCTTTGACAACTTCTTCAAAGGTTAATGGATCATCTATTTTTGAAAACAAAGTAAAAACTGAAAATGAATTTGTTCTGTATTCATTATAGATGTCGCGCAGACTTCTTGTCTTTCTTGGTAACAAACTTGCTAATGTTGGATCTAGAGATGTAGAACTACTCAGAATGCTTATTAGTGTTTGTTGCACTCTAGGTGTAGACTGCACACCTATTGTTCTTACTGGAATACTTTGCGTTGTGATTTGCATCGAAGTGTCAGGTGTAGAAGGGACTGTGCATTATCCTATGGTTGGTGCTTGAAGCACTTCATCTTATGTGTCATCATGCACAATAACATTAATTATCTTAATTTTCTTCTCTACACTTCCATCCCATTCTTCACTCTCCATGAACTGAACATTGCAACTAATTATGAATTTTCTTGCGACGGGGACATATAGCTTGTATCCTTTTATTTCTTCAGAATACCCAAAAAATATACATTTATGTCATTTGTTGTCGAGCTTCCTTCTCATATCTTCTAGAACATGTGTGTATGCGATGCAACTAAAAAAATTTAAGTGTGCCACATTATTCTTTGAACCTGTCCAGGCTTCTTAAGGAACTTTGTTCTTCACTCTCTTTGTGGAACATCTATTCAAGATGTATACTGCAGTTTCTACTACCTCAACCCAACACTCATTTGAAAAATGTTTGGATGTCAACATACTACGTGTCATTTCCATGATGATTCTATTCTTTCTCTCTGCGACACCATTTTACTGTGGTGTGTATCATGCACTAAATTTATTATAGATGCAATTAACTTTACAAAAGTTATGAAATTATATTTAAATGTATTCTCCTCCTCTATCCATTCTTAGACACTTGATGTAATAGCCACTACGCTTCTCCACAAGTGATTTAAACTGCTGAAAACAACCCAGTGCGTCAGATTTATTATTTAGGAAATAAATCCATGTCTTTCTTATGAAATCATCAATGAATGTTAGAAAATAAGTATTACCACCCATACATGAAGTTTTCATTGGCCCACAAATGTATGAATGTATAATTTGTAGTGGAGCTTTTTCTCTATAATACTTTCCAACTGGAAATGATTCTCTGTGTTACTTGCCAAATATGAAACCTTCACATATCCTTTCTAGTTTTTCAATCAATGGAAAACCTTTTACCATATCCTTTGTGTGTATCATATTCATTCCTTGAAAGATAAGATGTCCAAATCTAAAATGTCATAGTCAGGAATCATCATATATTTCAGATTGGAATGTTGCCTTCATCTCTGCACCATTTTCTCCTTTCTTGATACTATGTGCACTACTTTCTTCATTAGAACTGTGTACTTTCTACTATAGATACAGTGTCTAACTATGCACTTTTTCCTTTAGAAATAGCTAGCACTTTATTCTTCTTGTTGTTTGGATTCAATGTCAATGAGAACATTCTGTTACTTGCCATCTGGATTCTTTCAATGAGTTGATTGCTTGGGAATCTATCCATAATCACATAATGATTATCTTCCATGTAGATTATGTATCCTTTCTGTAACAATTGTCCTATGCTCATCAGATTATGTTTCAGACCAGAAATATAATATACATTAGACACAAATTTTGGTTCTCCTTGCTTGGTTAAAATATTTATACTTCTCTTTCCTAAGACATTCACTTTGATATCTATTCCAAGTGTAACCTTAGTTTGGAATGACTCATCCAAAGTAGAAAACAATTCTATGTTTCATTTCATGTGGTTATTGTAGCCTAGATCTAAATACCATATGTCACATGGACTTGCTTGAGCAACATTGCATTCAACTGGTGAGACTATAGGCATTGCCTCACTACGTGCCATAAACATAAGGTGAGTTTGGCTATTTTTGTTGTTTGATTGATATTAACCTTGTTTATTCTGATAAGATTGTCTCTTCCTGCATTCATTTGCATAATTTCCATACTTTTTACAGTAATGACACTGAATCTTTGAATTGTCAGTTTTTTGACAACTTGGATGATTGGTATTTGGGTTTTGACCTCTTCAACCAGTGTTTCCAAGACTGCTATTGCATCCACCTATGAGAGAACTTCTTCTTCTTCCTCTAGAGTTATATCTCACCCTTTCTCTTACACGACTTATAGATGATTGCATGGAAAATTCATTCTCTAATGACATATTTTACCTATTCAATATGTGTTCATGATTAATGAGGGAAGCTTGCAGTTCCGCTAAACTAAATTGAATCAAGTCTTTGCTTTCTTCTAAAGTCACAATTAGCGTATCAAACTTAGGGGGAAGACTCCTAAGTACCTTCTCAACATTTTTTTTGTCTTCTATGGTTTCACCATGAGACTTAATTTGATTTATCAGGCCAATGATATGGGTATAAAAGGAATCTATTGTATCTGTATCTTTCATTGAAAGATTTTCAAAATCTCTTTCAAGAATTTGAAGTTTTGCAGTCTTTACTTTGTCCATACCTTGGTAAGAGGTTTGTAATATGTCCCATGCCTCCTTGGATTTCTTTTTTGATGCAAGTCTTGGAAGCAAGCTCTCATGCATTGCTTGATGTATGTAAAACAATGTCTTTCCATCATTCTTTCTTTGATATTTTAGGACATCCTTCTCAGCTTATGTGAGGGCATTGTATGTTGCCTGATCTACTGGTTCCACATAACCATTCTTGATTATATCCCATACATGTTGACCACAGAACAACACCTTCATGGTCAAGGATCACATCTCATAATTGTTTCCTCTAAAGTTGGGAGGTTGCAGATTTGAGGTAGAAGCCATATTTCACTTTTCAACAGAGTTTCTTCTCTTGAACTTGTTCTAATGGAACCTTCTCTTGATCAAACTTGATTTTTATCAACCTTCACTGATACCAGATATTGCATCCATTATGCAATGATTAAAAATTTGATCTACATCGCGCAATGAAACTGTGCGTAGCGTAGTGACAATATACTGCACGCCACAAGCTTTGTCACTAAACTCTCAGGACTTGTCCTGTAGTTCACAAACTACATGAAATGCTACGCGATGTAATATAAAATGATTTAAATAACAATTTATAAATGCAGACTAAAAAAATGCTATGCTTAGCACATAAACTTAAAATACAAATTACTTTGATATTAATAAACTTCAGTTCACTACGGGTGGTTACAAAATACAATTACTAAGATGAGCTTCGGCTCCAATGAGTTATTCTACTGACTTTAAAGAAACAGATCTTGTGCTCAAACTTATTCAACTCCTCAATTGTTGTTGTTAATATTCTACCTCTTTTCCTCTTCTCTGTATTACTCTGTATAATTTTATTAACTAAAGACTCGGACTTAGATGGACTCTGAATGAGACTTCCTATAGAAGCTAAGACTGACGCAACATTAAAGACTATCATTAATTCGATCGACTCTTCAACTACTTTTCTGAACTCGAGAAATATAAGGATCGGCTCCATTTATAGCTTCCTTCTTGCTGACTCACTTTTGAGTAAATGTGAGACTTGTAGACTTGCAGACTGACTAACTGATATTTCGGCTGACTGACAAAATGAATGACGTACAAATTTGCAGAGACGTGAAGATCTCACCAACTTGTAATTACTATTTTCAACATAACTATCCTGTCTTAGTTATAACCTCAACAATGTATGATTCTACATTGCCAGTTGTTCTGGCCAGCGGTGCCAATCGTTAGGATTTGTCCTATATTTTTTATCTTCTTGTTTTGTTTTCCCTTTATATGTTTAGCCAATCATTTAATACAATCGTGCTCATTTAAAGAAGAAAAAATTCTCAGTCTTTGAAATGACCTTATTGCATTGCTTAGCAGAGATTAAAGAAATAGTAGTAGGCGAAGCAACCTATGGTATCCTTTACAAATGTCTACCCAAAGTAATAATAACACTGCGGGGTCTAGACTCATACACAACATGTCGCTTCCACAAATATGGTTGTACTAAAAGAGAATCCAAAACTTAAAGGAGAGAAATATCACACAATACCCCGTCTTTCAAGGGCTTGATATCGTAGGGTAGATAACACTGTTGGTTGATGTATAAATTTCTTCCTTGGTGAAGCCAACCGATGGTGTAGGGTTGTGGGTGTGGTGTCATCGATAGGTCTTGTCGCTCGACAACTTGTGTTGAGATCAGGTTATTCTGACTTCTCTTATCGATAATGAAATGAATCAAAGCCCCCCCAAATTTTTGAGTGAAAGAGGCATTCCCCTTCCTCTGGTTCTTCTTATTTGATTTCTTGGACTTTGTTTGTAGTGATAGTGGCATTGGTTTTGGAATTGATAATCTGCTTCCCTCCTTCTAGATTTGATTTGAAGTCAGAATCCACCTCTGACTCAGAGTCTTTCAGCTTGGCCACGAATGACTACTTGGAGCGACATTCTTCGGTGTTGTGCCAAGGGATATTATGGTATTCACGCCACTTTCCCATGTCCTTCTTCAACTTTTCTTTACCCTTCTTGTATTGTGGCTTGGACTGGTTGTCCTGAGAATGGACATATTTTCTTTGTCCCTTGTTTTTTGGGTTGGGGACTCCTTTTCCCTGCTTTGTCTGTGAGGATTTTGTAGATCTAAAATCTCGCCTCTTCTGCTTAAGTTTTTTATCAATCTTGACAGCATATCTATAAGTCAAACCTAATGATACGATGTCTAGAAAATCCATTTATTTATGAATCTATCTATGCACATAGACGTGGTATTTGAGCACCATATGTTATTCAGAGTTTTTGATACCCAATTTGGTGCGCAAAGTATGGATGGCATTGCCTGGTCCCTTTCTTGATGCAGCCTAGTCCATCTTGTGTACTGGTCCTCGTAGCTTCCAACAGGATAGTATTTGTTCTTTAATGGCATCCCCGAAGGAATCCCATGTGAGGGTGACCGAAAATATTGCAGATCCCACTATGGAACTTTTCTTAGAGTGAGTATCCCACCTATCCTTAACATGGGGGATGGCCTTGAGAAGTGAAAAAGTAATATTTTCCCTGTCAAAAAAATTCTAGACTGACAAATACCCTTCGAGCATATTCAACCATTTATCTACAACATCCGCATCTATCAATCTTTCAAATAATGGAATATCAAAATTTAATTGTACCTTGAAGGGGTTTTCATGGATGCTTGATGAAGATGTGTCTCCTATGGGAAACTGTTGAAGGATCTGTGCAAAGTTGTCCATCATTTCGTTCCTTTGTTGCGCAAGATATTTCTCGAGCAAAATTTTAAAAGGATATCCTTTTCCATCATCTTTATTATCATCCCCCATGAATTTTTTTCAGCCTCGGAGCTTTCGATATTGCAAAGGCTTGACTGGTTCGAGTCCCAACTTCTTGTTCCTAGATCTTGTCGGGGACATGCATGAAGCAAAATAAATGAAGAGAAGATCGTTTGGATACCACTGATCCATATTTATGAATGGAACAAAATGAATAAAATATTGAATACAAGAACACAGAGATACAAAGAACAACAACATATATCTAGTGAATAATAACTTCTATTGAATAAATAAAATAGGTTGAAACTGTAAAACTACAGAACTAAAAACAACTTGCTCGAATGGCAGTAGTTATCTAGGAGAAGAGATGTGGCTGTTATACACATATGTCTTAGAAGAATGATTACAATGAGGCTCAAGAGGATTTTTTAACATTATTCATGAATTCCAAAACCCTAGAAATCCAAAAACCTAACCCTAGGAGATGAAACACCAAAAGTTATGTGGGCCCCAATGGGTAAGTTGGTACCTCAACTTCTCGGGGTCGTAAATTTTGCATACGACCTTTGTTTTAGGCATGTGATTGCTTGTTGGAAAGGTATTTGTGATAAATACACATTATTCCATCAAAATTTGTCTCTATGTACAATTTGACTATGGAAATCCAAAAAAAAAAATTGTTTCGAACCCCAAAACGGTCTTGGAAGTACAAAAAGATGTATTGTCATGAAAAAACCCAAGATAAGCCAGTTGGAATAGGTGGGAGGCCACCAATATACACCTAGATGATGTGTAGGAATTTAGGATAGCCCCAAAAGTGCACAACCCACAATTACAAATAAATGTCAACATTACAGAGAAACATGTTGAACTAAAAATTGTCAAGAGGATCCAGTTGGAATAGGTGAGTGGCCACCAATATCCACCTAGATCAACTAAATGACTTTAGACACCTTCAGTACATTACCTTGAGTTGTACACCTGTAACTAGCAGAATCTAGAACTCCCAAATATATCAAGTTATTTCTAAGTTCAGGTACATGCCTTGTACATTTGTTAATGTTCTAACATAACCATCAGGCATTTTAATCCGGATACTACTAAATCCAACAGTTTCAAAAGAAAAATCATTTCCCATAAAAAAACATGATCATCAATAGATTGGTAAGTTGAGAACCAATTTCTATGAAGACACATGTGGTTGAATGCACCATAATTTAATAACCAATTCTGATGTTGATGTGAAACATCACAAGTAGAAAATACCTCATCAACCATAACTAAACTGGAACCTAAACTTCTTTCAGTGAAATTAGCATCATTTGCTTCTTTTGTGGAGTCCTCCTTGGATGCATTCTATCTTTTCCAACAATCCTTCTTGAGATGCCCAGATTTTCCATAGAACCAACATTTATGCTTACTGTTCTTTCCTTTTGACTTAGACCTTGATGTACCCCTCTGATTTTTCCCTCTTTTTGTAGATCAACCTCTGACCACCACTGCTTCTTCTTTTGAGGTTTCTTTATTGGATCTTCTCCTCATCTTCTAAAAAAACAAATCTCCCACAACAGTGTCATAATCAATGGTGTATGCTGAGATAAACCACATAGATGTGACTAGATGATCCCAGGACTCTAAAAATGAACACAATAATGTAACTTCCGTGTCCTCATTTTCGTACTTTATTTCCATACTAGATAATTGACAAATCAGTGTATTGAAAACATTCAAATGATCAAAAAAAAGTGTACCTTCTTTCATCTAAAAGTTGTACAACTACCTGTTCAACAAGATTTTAATCATCCAGTAATTTTTCATATACATACTTTCTAGTCTGTTCCACAAACATGTTGTTGTGTCCTCTCCAATGATGTTAAACAACACTTCATCTACTAGACATAAACAGATGGTACTGAGGGCTCTTGCATCCAGATATTCCCAATCCTCATCTGTCATGCTTGTTGTTTTATTTTTCTTTCCATCCAATGCCTTTTGCAATCCTTGTTCCACAAGAAGATCCCGCATCTTGAGCTTCCATAGCTCAAAGTTATTATTATCGTTGAATTTTTCCACCTCAAACTTAGAACTCTACACTTTCACCATTAGCACAAAACTCCAAAATCACTGCTAATAAAACTGAGCCTTTTTATAGTGGAGGAGTATTATTATATTTAAGATTAAACCCCATAGATATAATCTTTAATTAAAAGGTTTTGAAAATAAAAATAACTTGATTAAAAAACTTGATCTATTCCACCCTTTTGCCTTTTATTATAAAAAAAAGTCACCTTTTAAAAAATCTCAATTCTCCCTAAGTTCATAATTAGAAAAAATTCAAAGGTCACAACCATGTCTGATTCAGAGTAGAACAAAAAAACCTCTAATTTTTGGATCAACCTTCATACTATACGCAAAAACTTTAATTTAGCGCTACTTGTTTAGATAAGCGCTCCTATACACCTACGGGGGACACACCTTGTTGGATGATAGTTCTTTGTGAGTGTGGAAAGGGAGAGCCAATTTTATGGTGCTCTGTGGTGCATGAATTAGGTGCGTCGTAGTGGGGAAAAACCATATTTCTTAAGTGTTGGGGAATCAATGCACCTCTAACACTGCCTAAGGAGCATCGATGTGCTAAAGAGAACTTGATTAGGCCCTCTGTTAACAAAAAAGATATTCGGGCTCCTCAATACTCGGGTTTTCATTTCCTTACGTTCCAAAAACATGTCCAAAGGTTTTCACATTCATGGGAAAAACCTGCACATAATTCATCTTGGATCATCTATGACACCTGCTCTACCTGCTCTGATACCACTTGTTAGGCAGTGGAAGAATAAACAAAGAATAAATAGAGCATAAAACCAATATTAAACTGAAAATGTCAATCACACAATTGACACAATGATTTATGTGGAAACCCAATATGGGAAAAAACCACAGGGCAATGATAATCAATATTCTTATTATTCAAGGGAGAATCACAATAGCTAGCACATACATAAAATATCATCTCCTCGCATACACATTGCACTCCACAGTATTGTGTCTTTCTCACACGCTCCACACACATTTCACTCATTGCAGTCTCACCTCTATGGGTATGCTCATATACATAGCATATCTCAAACAATTAGACAAACTAATTATAATTAGATCCACCTGTTACACAAATTATTCACAAAAGAGTGCATGCATGCACATTCCAAATATAGTCGATATGCATGTGCATGTGAGTGCATGGGAAATTGGTTGGAATGTTTCGAACAAATACATTATGCAATTCTCATGTGAACCTCTAGGATTGATGCAGGAGCATCGTACACAGCCAGCCAAGCATCATAAAGGCAGAAGACAGCTGGAAAATCACCCATGCACATTTTGAAGTATTTTGAAGATTAATGGATGGACATTAATGAAATAGCTAAGGGAATTGTACTTACATTTATATCTAGATGTTGTAAATAGATCTTGAGCATTGCACTCATTTGTCGAATGTAGAGACATTTATGCGTAATGAATGCAAGTAGGTAGATTTAATTTAATAGATTAGACAGTTTAGAAGCGTAGGAGGGAACACAAATATAGACACCCTCACCCTTGTATCATTGTAATTTTTTTGGATGATCATTCGAAAATTCATAAGGTGTAGAGCTGTAGCAGAGAGCTGTAGAGAAGAACCCATGTACAGGAATGCTTGAGTTAATATACGAAGCTTTGACTCAATTTTCATGGTGTTATGACATTTATTGTCTACATTAGTTGAATGGTATATTTACAACCATTTTGTTTTCTCTGTTATGCATTTATTTCAATGTTGTTTTGTGTGTATGATTTCATGTTGAATGTATGAAGTCAGTAAGAGATGAAGAATGAGTTTCAATTGTTTCTCTCCTTGAGGATTCTTGCAAGGAGTGCAGTGAAAGTCTGTAAGGTGTGCGTTGACGAGGGTTTGAGTTTTATCTCAGAAATCTTAGGAGAGATATCGTTGTTCTCATACCAACTGAAGTGTAGGTGAAGCATAGAGTTGTGCAAGGTGTGCACAGGCCGATTGAAGCCTTGGATTTTACAAATCCAGAAAGAATATTGAGAGACTACTGTTGCAAAGAGTGCACAGGGTCGAAGACTCAAATAACCAGAGGTTATTTGAAAGTTTGCCGCAAGAAGTGCGTGCATGCATCTGTTTTGGAAGCTTGAGTTTACAAGTGAAATCTCAGGAGGCATTTAACCTTTGAAGTGATCAAAGGGAGAGGAAGGTCGAAATCGTCGCACAGAAGTCATTGAGGAGTGAATCGAGTAGTCAGAATTCTCCGTGGAGAACTTGCGAAATCGAGAGGACCGTAGGATCAAGAGGAGTTGCAAGGTGGTTAGGAATCGAATGAACCACCACCCTAATATTAAGAGTCAACATGAACCATTCATCGTGGTCAATTCAAGCCGTCAAATCATTTCGGAAATTCAGGGTTCGTAAGTTTGTAGTGCAAGACAAAATCCTTGGTCACTCTAACTCCCGAATCGTGAAAGGGATTATCAAGTGTGAAAATGAATGGCGGGAACACTTTGTGCAAAAGCATTGAATACCTAAGAGCCATCGAAACTTGCAAAGAAGTAAGGGGGTTAAGGTGAGTACATTTTAAATCACCCATAAGCTCAGGAGAGATAGGGGTCATTGGATCCAGTCCAACGAGAGTCGTTGGATCTTGTACGAATTCTTATTTCAGGAATTCAGGGATTGGCACGACAAGTGATTTTGGAGTCAAGAGTTTCAAACTCCCGGTTTGAGAAATCCTGAAAATATCAGGACCGTTGGATCAAGGGAGGCTTACAGTTGTTAATCCCACAAAAGGCGAAATTTCAGAGTTCAGGGAATCATAAGGGAAGAGGAATGATTGTTGGTTGTTCGCTCAAAGTCCCGAAAGCCAAAACAAGTGGGTAAACGGTGGCGTGTGCTCGTCGTGTTGAAGGAGTAAACCTTCATTGACATTTCACGTTGCAGCGATTGTAAGAGTTGTGACATTGCATCGAGAACCTCCAAATCGTGAAGCCTGAAATCCTTTGTGGCTTAAACAAAGGGTTTAATTAACTCTTCACGTGGTTTGGGAAAAGATCCTACGCTGATCTCGGCCTGAGGGCAGGGGGTCTGGGCCAGTTGTGGTATCAGAGCCTGATTTTGTCTATATATTTCAGGTAGAGAGAGCTAGAGGAAAAGGAGTAGTATGATACGCATGAGTTGTGGTATTAGAGCACAGATCAAATTCTTTTCTTTTTGTAGCAGAGAAAAGAGAAATTTTACGGCCATGCTGTTGAGAAGAAGAGACAGGCAATTACCTGATTCAGTAGTTGAAAGGGAAATGCGTAAATTACGTGCCAGACTTGATGCTATGGAGATAGTGTTTGCACCCTTTTGGTCACTTTGGTGAGCAAATAAGAGGTGCTTGCATGCCCAGTTGGGTCTTGTTGGGCAGGACAGCTGTAGAAAAAAGGGTTAGAGAAAGAAAAACAAAACTATAAGCAAGAATTAAACTAATACAAACTAAAATCATAAGCATAGGGATATAGAGATAACAAAAAAAAAATACAATATCACCAATGTTTTTAGGCTGATCTATTGATGAAATCAAAGCACCAAGAAGAAAGGGGACTATGAGTCCCTTCTTCTTCCAAGGGAAGGCTCTTGGACCCTCACAAGCTTGCTCTCCTTACAACAAGAAAAATGAAAATGGTKRTGAAAGAACTCCTTTGCAAATCCACTCAATGGAGAGGTGGATTGCTCAATGAAATGGTGCCAATGTGYTYTTKYCAAGGAKKGAGTCCTTAAAACAATATAGGCAGCATAACATTACATGAAATTCCTTGAGAAAATGAGGTGTGTTCATGGCTTTTTATAGCATTGCATTGGGTTATTGTGTAACTCCTTTGTAGTGTGAAGAGAGGCTATTTAGGGCATTATTAGGTCTTTGACCAGCCTACCATGCAGATTTAGCTCAGATTTGAGGGTCAAATCGGCTTGGGAGCTGATCCATAAGTGGTTGGGAGGCCGACCACTTCAATAAATGCGCCATTTAGCAGGTGCACGGATTTTTGCGCTAACAGTCGCGCATCGTGCATGTATGCGCACATGGTACGTTTTTGTTCCGCGCATGTGCGCGCACGCCCAACTTTTGTAAAACACTCTTCAATTTTTCACTACTTTGTATAGTTTTTTACCTTTTTGAATGCTGTAAGATTATTTCAGGGCCATGAATGACTTCATTGCTGTTTTGATGATGCTGAGTTCTTGTGGCCACGTGCGGACGAAATTTCAGTGATAACATATGCCCCCTGATGGATGAGGTTAGGAGCATACGTATAGCTGAAATCCATCAATGTTTCTTCTACTGATAATGTTGTTGTAAGAGAGAGAAATAGTGGGATCGTTCAGAGCAATCCTTTGGAGGAGAAAGGAACCGGTAGAACCTGACCTTCCATGAGGTGCGTAAAATATACAACTGTGTACAAACTAGGCGGGCATCCCCATGCTCGTGTTATGTAACTCTGAAAAAAGATGATTGAAGGGTTGGTGTAGACAATTGCAACGCCCTCAGGGGCGGTGATGAAAAAGGAAGAAGACAATTCTGCAAAGGAACATACTCTGAATAATAGGCAATGATCACGGTAATAAGTATCGGCGATGATGCGGCCATTGATGGCCCGACTGAGTTCAGAGGTTTTCGGCAAATGATAAAAATAACTGCAATAGTCACAAAGTAAGACCCACCATAACATGAGAAAGTGTTGGCGTCGAATGTTACGGGGGCCAACGACAGCAGGAAGTAATGGTGTTTCACCCTGTGCCGTCTGAGATCTCTCATTGAATGGAGAATGAGAATCAAGATACTATCGCCCTTCCGGAAAATTGTGCTGATGTCGACAAAAGGGGAATGCAACTCCCAGAAGCAAAGGGCTTCGTGGAATCTACTGAGGTGAGGCATTGGAAGAGGTACATGGACGAAGTCAAGAAGTTGGAAGACTCAAGACTGCCCTTGGTTGGAGGATGTATGAGATAAAGAGTGGCCGCAACTGTGTAACAAGGTCGAGTGTCAGGGGGACGACACGACTAGTGATAAGTTGTGCCAGAGGCGGGACAAGGTGAAAAAATTCAGAGGGTAGGGGTAAGTGACCTGTGAGGTGCTCTGAAGATATGGACGATGCCGGCAAGGGTAGATGATAAGTAATGCTCCAACCAAGGGTGACATGGGTTGCGCATGGCCAAAAGGACGAAAGTCGCCAACGGTGATGACAAAAGAAAATGTAATGACTGGAAATAAAGGCGTTTGTACAATAAATAACAAATAATTTGGGGAGAAATGTACAAATATAGAAATGGGTGCCCCAATGTGAAATGAGTGCCCCAGGGAGGGCAGAATTTTCTTGGAAAACTGATGAAGGGTGGGGGGCCCCATTGTTGAGTTTTTGTATGAGGTAGGTGAAATGAGGATAGGTTCGCAAATGGGCAAACTGATTGTGGATGAAATGAAGGGTTCATGATACTGCGGAGGTGCAGGTAAAAAAAAGAACCGTAAAGAGATAATCTGGGAGTCCATGTGGGAAAGCTAGCAAAATGAGGAGAAGGAGTATGTGGCTGATTCACGACATGTTTGAAAGACTATCGGGACTCCCATCCCTAAAGGGTAATGAAGAACAGCATGAGTGTCAAAAAAGTGCCAAAAGGTGCTATGAATGGGACAACTCATGTGGGTGAGAATGCTACCGGGTGACAGTACCGAAGGTGCAAATGGAGGTGTGGGTACTGCAGAGTCGGGAAGGGGGATCCTAGAGGTCAATATCAGAGGGTGTGACTGGAAATGTAAATGCGATACAGTGGGAAAGACTACATGACAGTGTTGAGTATATACCTGAAGGGGTGGTGTTGATGAATGATGATCAAGTACCTGCACACATGACAACCAAATACCCAAAGTGAACAATATCTGAAGAGAATCTAAGATATGAACATGTTTTTGATAAATGTGACTATGCGCGTGCGTACCTGACCATGATATGAAAAAAAAGGTGCCACGGGGGCTCATGATGAAAAGTGACCCAGGGACTGCTGTGATGTAGGTGACGGGATGCTGATCCTGTGGCTGAAGATAGTTTGAAAAATGGACACCTTGGGCTCCCGGAATGGTGAGTGGAAGTTTGGCAAAAGGCCTATATATAGCTGTAGGGCCGACATTGCCACCTCATTTGTACTTGCTGCAATAGTGACTAGACGAGCAGTTTTTAGAGGAGATTTGGAGATTCGGGGAGGACGAGACATCCGATTGAGGAGTTGCGAGTATCAGGTTAGTGGTCTGATCATCCTGCATAGAAATAGGTTTTCAATTTTTGGGCAGGGTTTGTACGGAGGGCCATACAGGGGGGTTTTAGGGGGTGTGGGCCCCATATGCACGGGCGACTCGGTGATAGGCACGCATACGTGCATTCTTGTACACCGAATATAAACGCATGTGTGTGCAAGAGAGAGAATTTAAGGCGCGCCCATGGGCGCGCCTGTGAATTGAACAGGCACGCATTTGTGCGTGCCTGTGGGTGTGACAAGCGCACATCAGCGTGCGCCTGTATGGTGAATAGGCGCGCGTAAGGGCGCCTGTGAAGAAAATAGGTGCGCATTGATGCGCACTTGTGCAGTGTACAGGTGCGCATATATGCGCACCTGTGTAATGAACAGGCGTGCATGTGTGCGCGCCTGTAGGTAACAAAAACCGCGCCTAGGAGGCAAGGTTGAAGGGTAAAAAATGAGTCTTTTTGATGTTGTTGATAGTTGCTGGAGCTGATATAGGACTTTGTGTTGTTGGCAGGTGGATGGTGGTGACGATGCCAGTGCGGTGGCGAGAGCGAGACTAGGCCCAGCTGCGAGATGTCGTGGCCATTGAGGGGCCCAGAGTGCATGGGAATTTAGCAACCTGTGGGTTGCTAAAGTTCTTTGAGTGCCCGTTGATACGGGCATAGGAGTACTTACTACAGTTCCTGATCCAGATGTGGAGTTCGGCGCTGCACTGCTTCCTCGTGCGAGGAGAGCAGATCCCCATCACGGCGGTGGAGTATATTTATTTCTTGATTGGGCTCCCTTTTCGAGGAACACCCCTATCGATGGAGTCGGTGATGCCAAGGACTACTTTGCTCACTGATGTTGGTCTACGAAACCAAATATTCTGGGTTCGTTCCCCAGTATGGTCGTCAATCTGTTTGCACCCTTTTGGTCACCTTGGTGAGAAAATAAGAGGTGCTTGCATGCCCAGTTGGGTCTTGCTGGGCAGGACAGCTGTAGAGAAAAGGGTTAGAGAAAGAAAAACAAAACTATAAGCAAGAATTAAACTAATACAAACTAAAATCATAAGCATAGGGATATAGAGATGAAAAAACAAAAAGACCAATATCACCAATGTTTTTAGGCTGATCTACTGATGAAATCAAAGCACCAAGAAGAAAGGGGACTATGAGTCCCTTCTTCCTCCAAGGGAAGGCTCTTGGACCCTCACAAGCTTGCTCTCCTTACAACAAGAA
>ML778594.1:149272-216616 GCA_009831015.1 Picea engelmannii | reverse complement strand
TTACATGAAATTCCTTGAGAAAATGAGGTGTGTTCATGGCTTTTTATAGCATTGCATTGGGTTATTGTGTAACTCCTTTGTAGTGTGAAGAGAGGCTATTTAGGGCATTATTAGGTCTTTGACCAGCCTACCATGTGGATTCAACTCATATTTGAGGGTCAAATCGGCTTGGGATCTGATCCATAAGTGGTTGGGAGGCCGATCACTTCAATAAATGCGCCGTTTAGCAGGTGCGCGGCTTTTTGCGCTAACAGTCGTGCATCGTGCACATATGCACGCATGGTACATTTATGTTCCGCACATGTGCGTGCGCGCCCAACTTCTGTAAAGCGCTCTTCAATTTTTCACTACTTTGTATAGTTTTTGACCTTTTTGAATGCTGTAAGATTATTTCAGGGCCATGAATGACTTCATTGTTGTTTTGACGATGCTGAGTTATTGTCGCCACGTGCAGACAAAATTTCAGTGATAACAGATAGCACAGAGGTGCACAGTTGATGTTGGGGATATCAGCGAAGCTGAAAGTGAAAATGAAGCCGTAAACAAAGAAGTTGCAGTTGAAGATGTTGCAGAAGAACGCCTATTCAGGGTTGTTGCAAGGATAGGTGCTAGGGAAAAAATAGACATTCCAGTGTATGAAGGCAACTTGGATGTTGAGGAACTTCTAGACTGTATTAGATCTCTAGGCAAGTACTTCGACTATGAGGATGTTGAGGAAGATAAGAAAGTCAGACATGTTGTTATCAGACTTAAAGGGCATGCAACACTATGGTGGGATGAACTGCAGGCTGATAGATGCTACAAAGGAAAGCAGAAAATCAAGAACTGGGATAGAATGGTTGCAAAGATGAAAGCCAAATTTATACCCAGGGATTATCAAATCACTCTGTTTCAGAGGATGCAAAATTTGAGATAGAAGTTGATGTCAGTGAAAAAATACAGTGAAGAATTCTACAAGATAAACATCAAAGTAGGTCATCGAGAGAAAGATGATGAAAAAGTTGTCAGGAACATGAATGGTCTGCGATATGAATCATTCAAAATGAGATGAGCATTATGACCATCCAAAATGTGGAAGATTCTTATAAGATGGCTCTGAAAGCCAAAGAGAAGCTGAGCCGGAAGTAAGGTCAAAGGGGCCGAGGTAGAAATCAAAGTAAAGGCAAGACAATTTCCCAAGACAGAACTTAGAAACCTAAGGAAGAAGAGAAGAAACCTCAAACTCAACCTGAGAGAGGAGAAAACTCACAGGTAAGGCAGTATGCTGATAGGAATACTTTTCCTCGAGCTAGAGAAAGAGGAAGAGGTAGAGGAGGTGAAGTGAAGTGCTTTGTCTGTGGAAACATCGGACATAAATCTTATGAGTTTCCAGATAGGAAGAAAGATGGTGGTAAAACTCACATTGTCGAAGCTCAAGGGTGGAATGTTGAGGCATACAATGTTGAGGGCAGAAGATCCTTAATGATGAGGAAAGTTCTCTTGAAACCAGAGAAGGAACTAGAGAACCCAACCCAAAGAAATAGTTTGTTTTGGACTACTTGCAAAACTAAGGATAGAGTATGCAAGGTCATAGTGGACAGTGGTAACACAGATAATCTCATATCTACAGAGATGCTAAAGAAGCTAGAGCTAGAGACTGCCGCACATCCAAGCCCATACAGAGTTTTATGGCTACAAAAAAGACATGAGGTAAATGACACTAAACAGTGTTTAGTTGAAATTAAAATAGGAGGATATAAAGATGAGATATTATGTGATGTCATTCCCATGGATGTTTGTCATCTATTACTGGGTAGACCATGGCAATATGACAGAAACGTAGTTCATGATGGGAGAAAGAACACGTACTCCCTGGAGAAAAATGGTAGGACTCACATGTTGTTTCCAATTAAGGATAAAGAGGTGAAAACAGAAATGAGAAACACTATACTTCTCATGAGTGGGAAGGAACTTCTTGATGAGGTTAAGAAGAAGGAAGACACATAATTTATTGTGTTTAGGAAGCCCATAATTTTTTTGACCAGTACGAGGATAGATAATTTACCAGAAGAAATCCAAGAATTGTTGGGAGAGTTTGCTGATATAGTAGTGGACGAACTACCTCGTTCGTTGCCACCTATCAGGAGTAAAAGTCATCATATCGATCTTATACCTGGAGCCAGTTTTCCGAACAAAGCAACATATCGGTTGATGTCGCAGGAAAATGAAGAAGTTAAGAGACAGGTCCAGAACTTAATGGACAAAGGATTGATTCGAGAAAGCTTGAGTCCATGCGTTGTTCTGATAGTGCTCAGCCCAAAGAAAGATGGTGTTTGGAGAATGTGTATAGACTCAAGGGAAATCCATAAGATTACCATCAGATATAGGTTTCCATTTCCAAGGATCGACGACTTGATGGATTGCTTGAGTGGAGAAAAGTTTTTTTCAAAACTTGATTTGAAAAGCGGATATCATCAAATTAGAATGAGAGAAGGTGATGAATGGAAGACAACATTCAAGACAAATGAAGGATTGTATGAATGGCTAGTCATGCCATTTGGCCTAATGAATGCTCCCAGTACTTTCATGAGGTTGATGAATGAAGTCCTGAAGGATTTCACTGGGAAATTCGTCATTGTATATCTTGATGATATACTAATTTTCAGCAAAACTGAAGCAGAGCACTTAAAGCATTTAGTTGTAGTAATGAGAATATTACAGTAAGAGAAATTGTTGATCAATGTGAAGAAATTGTCATTCATGAGAACAAAACTCGTTTATTTTGGTTTTGTTATCTCTGTAAATGAACTGAAAATGGATCCAGAAAAGATAAAGGTGATTAAGGATTGGCTATCTCCAAAGAGCGTGTTTGAAGTTCGAAGTTTCCATGGTTTGGCTAGCTTCTACAGGAAATTCATCCAAAACGTTAGTGGAATTAGCGCACCAATGATGGATACGGTGAAGAAACGACACAAATATTTTCACTGGACAAAGGAAGCAGAGAAGAGTTTCAATCTGCTGAAGAAGAAGATCACTGAGCAACCAATTCTGGTTTTGCAAGATTTTAGCAAGACATTCTAGGTCAGGTATGACACGAGTGCAATTGGAGCGGTCTTGAGCCAAGACGATCGGATGGTTGCATATTTAAGTGAAAAACTTAATGAAGCAAAGATTAAGTACTCCACATATGACAAGGAATTCTACGCAGTCATACAAGCGCTAAAGAAATGGAGACACTATTTGGTTCCGAAGGAGATTGTTTTGTACAGTGATAATCACGCTTTACAATTCGTGACTTGATAGGAGAAGTTGAACCAAAATCATGCTAAATGGGTTGAATTCATGGATAATTTTACTTTTGTGATTAAGCGTATTTCTGTAACTACTAACAAAGTTCATGATGCTTTGATCAGGAAATGTTTGCTTATGCAGGAGTTCAGAGTCAAGACTTGGGGTTTTGATAACCTCAAAGAAATGTACAGGGATGACCGAGATTTTAATGAGGCATATGAGGCATATGAGAATCCAATTCTTAGGGATAGAAGCCAATGGACTGAATACATGATCCAGGATGGATTATTGTTCAGGGGAAATCAGCTATGTATTCTGAAAGGCTCCATGAGGCAGAATTTGTTGAAGGAAAAACACAGTGGAGGATTGGTCGGACACTTCAGTCATGACAAGACGTTCTCAAAGTTGAATAAATCATATTATTGGCCAGGGATGAGGATGGATGTGAAGAAATTTGTGGACAAGTGCAGAATTTTCCAGCACATGAAAGGAAAAAGGAAAAACACGGGATTATATCAACCATTACCCATACCTGAAAGGCCGTGGGACGCAGTGAGAATGGATTTCATATTGGGATTTCCAAGGACACAAAGAGGATGTGATTCATTCTTTGTGGTAGTCAATATATTTTCAAAGATGGCACATTTCATACCATGCCAGAAAACTAGTGATGCAACTCATATTGTGAACCTATTTTTCAAGGAAGTCGTCAAGCTTCACGGCTTGCCAAAGAGTATCATTTTTTATCGAGATACCAAGTTCATAGGGAATTTCTGAAGGACCTTATGGAAGAATTTGGGGACAATTTTGTCTTTTAGCTCAGCGTATCATCATCAGATGGATCGACAGACACAGGTCATAAACAGGAGCTTGGGGGATTTGTTAAGGAACTTAGTGACTGAACACCACAATCAATGGGATCACATTCTGCCACAGGTCGAATTCACTTACAATGATTCACTCAATAGAAGCACAGGGCACAATCCATTCCAGATTGTATATGGAATGCAACCTAGGGGAGTTTCTGAATTGAAAGATGTAGAACAAGTTGAATTCAGGAGTGCTAGTGTAGAGGACTTTGTAGAAGGAATGAAGGAGCTTCATAGCCAAATTAAGGAGCGATTGTGGAGTTGAAATCAAGAATACAAGTGTATAGCAAATAAACACAGGCGAGAACTTCAGTTTGAAGTTGGTGATTTGATTCTTGCACATTTGAGGAAGGAGAGGTTCCCAAGGGGAATGTATAACAAACTGAAGATGAAAAAGATTGGACCATGCAAGGTCATAAGGAAATTTGGGGCAAACGCATATGAGATTGAATTACCTGATGGGATTGGAATCTCACCGATATTCAATATCGCAAATTTGTACCCTTATAGAGTGGAAGAAGCAAGAGCAGAGGAGGAACATAAAGAAATTCAATGGACAAAACAAATGTCTGTAGCTGAAAATCCACAAATGGAAAGCATAATTGACAAAAGGATTAGCAAAAAGACCAGGAGAAAAGAGTATTTTGAATACTTGGTCAAATGGAAGGGACATCCAGTTGAAGATGCCATTTGGGAGGATGAAGCAACAATTCATAGGCATGGGCAGACCATGCAAGACCTCATGAATAGGAGTTCATGAAAATTTTCAAGCAAGGGAGTATGATGCAAGAGCATCATACACAGCCAGCCAAGAAACATAAAGGTGGAAGACAGCCGAAAAAGCACCCGCGCACATTTTGAAGTGTTTTGAAGATTAATGGATGGACATTAATGAAATACTAAGGGAAGCATACTTACATTTATATCTAGATGTTGTAAATAGATCTTGTGTGTTTCTCTCGTCTGTCAAATGTAGAGGCATTTATGCGTAATGAATGCAAGTAGGTAGATTTAATTTAATAGATTAGACAATTTAGAAGCATAGGAGGGAAAATAGATATAGACACCCTCACCCATGTATCATTGTAATTTTTTTGGATTATCATTCAAAAATTCATAAGCTGTAGAGTTGTAGTAGAGATTTGTATAGAAGAACCCATGTATAGGAACGCTTGAGTTAATATACGAAGATTTGACTCAATTTTCATGGTGTTATGACGTTTACTGTCTACATTAGTTGAATGGTATATTTACAGCCGTTTTGTTTTCTCTGATATGCATTTATTTCAATGATGTGTTGTGTGTATGATTTCATGTTGAATGATTGAAGTCAGTAAGAGAAGAAGAATGAGTTTCAATTGTTTCTCTCCTTGAGGATTCCTGCAAGGAGTGCAGTGAACGTCCGCAAGGTGTGCGTTGACGAGGGTTTGATTTTTATCTCAGAAATATCAGGAGAGATATCATTGTTATCATACCAGCTGAAGTGCAGGTGAAGCATAGAGTCATGAAAGGTGTGCGTAGGCCATTTGAAGCCTTGGATTTTACAAATCCAGAAAGAATATTGAGAGATTACTGTTGCAAAGAGTGCACAGGGTCGAAGACTCAAATAACCGGAGGTTATTTGAAAGTTTTTTTCAAGAAGTCCATGCAGGGATCTGTTTTGGAAGCTTGAGTTTACAAGTGAAAGATCAGGAGGGATTTAACCTTTGAAGTGATCAAAGGGAGAGGAAGGTTGAAATCATTGTACAAAATTTATTGAGGAGTGAATCGGGCGGTCAGAATTCTCCGTGGAGAACTCGTGAAATTACGAGTACCGTAGGATCTAGAGCAGTTGCAAGGTGGTTAGTAGTCGAACGAACCACCACCCTGATATCAAGAATCAACGTGAACCATTGATCGTGGTCAGTTCGATCCATCAGATCATTTCGGGAATTTGGGGTTCATAAGTTTGGAGCGCAGGCGAAAATCCTTGGTCACTCTAACTCCCGAATCGTGAAAGGGATTATCAAGTGTGAAATTGAACGGCGGGAACACTTTGTGGAAAGGCGCCGAAGACTCAAGAGCCATCGGATCTTGCAAAGAAGGGGGTTAAGGAGATTACCTTTTCAATCACCCATAAGCTCAGTAGAGATAGGGGTCGTTGGATCTAGTCCAATGTGAGTCGTCGAATCTTGTGTGAATTCATATTTCGGGAATTCGGGGATTGGTGTGACAAGTGATTTTGTAGTTGAGAGTTTCAAACTCTCGGTTCACGAAATCCTGAAAATATTGGGACCGTTGGATCAAGGGAGGCTTATAGTCGTTGATGTTGCAAAAGGCGAAATTTCGGAGTTCGGGGAATCATAAGGGAAGAGGAACGACTGTTGTTTTTTTGCTCAAAGTCTCGAAAGCTGAAACTAGTGGGTAACAGGTGGCCTGTGCTCGTCGTGTTGAAGGAGTCAACCTTCATTGACATTTCGCGTTTCGGCGATTGTAAGAGTTGTGAAATTGCATCGAGAACCTCCAACTCGCGAAGCCTGAAATCTTTTGTGGCTTAAACAAAGGGTTTAATTAACTCTTTATGTGGTTTAGGAAAAGATCCTGCGCTAATCTCAGCCCGAGGGCAGGGGGTCTGTGCCAAGGATCCTTGGGTGGCTCAACTACATCAATGTTTTCCCCATGTTTTCCTTTACCATAAAACTTTCCTAAAGCTTTTAAAAACTGCATGCACAAACCAAATAGTGAACAATAAATCTTACCTGAAATATTATCTTAAGTAGCTTTTATTTCTTCATACATTTATAAGTAAAATTGATCAGTTAATTTTACCAACCCTTTTTGTAAACTAGTCACCAAAATGCATATTATGGATCAACATTAACATAAAACAGATCATGACAAGGATATTTTGAAGGATATAAAATAGAATTATATCATATAGAAGATAATTAGGAAGGTTAAAAGACATTATAAAAATTAATAACTAAACAACCTCACAAGATTCAAAATTTTAAAAATAGGGATGAATTGATTTTCTCCTTCAAACATAACAAAGGAGACATTGCAACAAAGGACAATGATATTGAGAATAATTTGTCCCAAACCTAAATTGATCATCTTTAAAATCACAACTAAGTCTACGAAAGTTGTTTTCCCATATTTAGAATTGCCTAGAGAGGATTTTCTTTTATCCAAAATTTTTACAAAATTCATGTGTAGTAAAACATTATAGGATATAAAGATTTGAAATATATATAAAATGGTAACGGATTCTCCAATCTCCTAGATTTAGTTTTATATACCAGATTTAGTTTTATATACCAGAACTTGTGACTTTGAAAGTTAAAGCAAAGACTTTAAATGTAGTGCATTAATCAATTAAGAAAACACCTCATTCTAAAAAGTAAATTGTCAGCTTATCCTTATAGTACCAAGCCCAGAGCGCACAAGTTCCACCCAATGCACACCTAGAAACAACAATGACCAAGTCAAGCCTACCTCTCCCTAGAATTGAACTTGTAACTTTGAAAGTTAAAGCAAAGAGTTAAAGACGATGCACTAACCAACTAAGCCAACACCTCACTCTAAAAAATAACCAAAAATTGCAATTCCACCATCAATAAAAATAGCATTCCACCATGTGCCCATGTTCTATTCTATAAATAGCATAGAGTTGCAAACAAAGCCTACACCCACTGCCACCGCCACTCTCTCTGAAAAAAATAGTACCTGAAAAAATCCCAAAAAACACAAGGAATTTTTGTTGATTAAACCGACTTTACTATTATATGTGCACAACAACAAAAAAAATCATTGACCTCATAAACTTGCAAGCAAAATCTTTTAAATGAAAACAATATATGAATGCCAAGAAATATTGATATAACATTGAAAATTCATGGAGTTTTGGAGAAACATTGCCAAGTTAAACCATGAAGTGACAATGGAGAGAATGTTGACCCACATCACGAAGGGGAAAGTCCGATAAGGCTACAGTGGATGGTCCAACATCATCCATAAAATAGATTGTTGAATTATTCCCTTTACCAAAACAATAAATAAGTGACATTTGTTGTTAGTAAGTAGATGGCATTGGAAAATTTCTACATATAAATGATGAAAAAAAATTAGCTATTTTTCTGTGATAGAAATACAAATGGAAAGACCATATGATAAAATGACAAAAACTAGAGAAAATCATCAAATTGCTCTGTATCAAATCTGGAACATTTTTCATTAATATTTTTGTAAATATAAAATCTTAACATAGCTACAAAATCCTCAATTGTTGCAACTTATGACCCAAAATCACTAAAGAATATTCATATATGAAAGACGTGCCAATTTAAGCAAGGAAACTAGGAATAATTAGCATTGAAGTAGGCCAACCTGAAATCAAAAAAAAATTGTTGAACTTGAGCAGCCAACTTGACCTACATCAAGAAAGTTGGTTAACTTAAGAGTATAAACACCCGAACAGGAAACACCACGCCAACTTGGAGTGTGAGTGTATGAAGGAAACATTTATATAAATACCCCATCATCAAGGAATACTTTTCCACATTGCAGATAAGATATTTTTCTTGAAAGTCTGTTGAGATATGGTTTAGGGAATCTTAAGGTGGTTGTTCTGACATGAAAAGCTCTAGATTTTGGAAGTTCGCTCAGCATAGGAATCTGTAAAGTCAAAAGAAATTGCTAGAACGTTGAGCATGAAAGGTTGTAACCCCTAGTCACACTCTTTGTAGCATCAATTTCAGTCACAGAAACTTCATTGATAACACAACCCTTTATTGAAACATAAAAAGATGACTCATCGTGGAAAAAATAAAAAACCTTTGGTATTTAAAAAAAAAACACTTTGTTAAAAAACATTTTTGAAATAGAAGGGCACCTGTGGAATACAGAAATCGTGCAAGTGGAGATGATATATAATACATAGAAATATTTTATGGGAATAATGCAAGTGGATAAGATACATAATACATAGAAATATTTTATGAGGATAAAGCAAGTGGATATGATACATATACATCGTTTGATAAGTGGGATACCTAAAGCATAAGTGGAATTTATCAAATTAATTATTTTGAAAATGTTTGTAAAACTCTGCCATCGGGAATGCATTTCTTCCGTAGGGAATACATTTCTTCGGATTGAGATAACTATCCATCCGATTGTTTGAAGAGTGGAGAATAGTATAGATCATTTGATAAGTGGATTCATAAGGGGAAGTTAATGAATTAGATATAGTTTGTTCACTAGAGATTTGATTGATGGATGGATTTGAGGAGAGATTTTATTTTATATTTTGGAAAATTTTAAGTAATTTGTATTAAAGTAAACAAATTTAGAAAAACAAATATTGTAGAGTATTTCATTATGGTTTATAAGGCTAAATACACAAAGACTTAATTAATTTCTTCACCAAAATTATGCATTGTTTGAAAATATACCATCAAGAAAAAAACTGTCATCCATATAGTTCAAAACTTTGTTTTTCCTAGCACTTTCACATATCATTGTTCCATAATCTCAGATATAATGAAGAACTTAAAACCAAAGTTCTTGAAAATAAGAAGATTGTCCTTTAGAGGATTAAAGGATTTCCCAAGTACTCTCTTATAGCTCTAGAACTTCTTTGGAAAGCATGTCTACTTTTTTGTTTTTGTTCTTATAGAAATCAGCAAAAGAGAGATAAGTGAAGGTCATTCCCATATTCTTGGTATCACAAAATAATGGTTGTAGAGTGAAATTTCTCAAGGTGAAGTCTTCTTTCATCCATCAAATTACTAAAAGAGATTCTCCAAAAATTTGAAATTTTCTGACTCCTCTCTCTTGAGCCAATATGAGAACCAGTCTCAGAGCCACAAGTTCACAAAAGTTGTTTATTCCAAGATCGATTCCATCTTTGAAGGAGATGGTATGACTAGGGGACAGGAATATAATTCCCCCAGCCCCACCTTTAGAAGGAGTACCTTGTGACTCCATAAAAAAAAGACCATTTGATTTCCTTGTTTATGTGATTTGTTGAAACTTGATTGCGATGAAGAGAGAGAAATTTGAGGAAAAACATAGAGGATATTGATACTTTGTATGGTACATTTCAAAGGATGGGTTTCCACATCCTCAAAAAGGTAGGGATTTATACCTCTTTGTTTCCTTTTTTTTTATACCATTTTTTGAAATCTTCTTCAATGGTGTCCGCTTTCCAAGTATTATGAAGACATGTTAATCCTTCTATATCTTTCTAGACTTGTTTTGAGTATGGGACAGAGATGTTGATATGGAAATTGGATTCTAAATTAGATTCATAGAGACATCATTTACCAAGTCTTTCAAAGCTTCCTTTTTATAAAATGTCATAAGTTAGGGACTTGTTGTTAAAAAGGAGACACATAAAGATTTCAAATTTATTAGGGAATTTAAACTTCCATATTGGCTTCCACCACCAAATTGGTGGATTCCAAATTCCTTTTTTTTTTTAGGACATTGTAACCAACCTTTGGTTTGTAATCCCTGGATGGGTTCAGAGAGTAGAAAATATCATCTTCCTCTCACTCAATTTTATAAATAATTTTATTATAGGCCTTCAAACTATATTCATATTCTTCAATGGGATCTAATTCCTTCGAAGTGAGCAATTTTTTTTGTTTGTTATTTGCAAAGGGTTCCATTGTTATATTTCTTAGAGTATGGAATCATATGAACCTAATATCATCTATAAGAGGTGTTTGTAGTTTGTAAAAGTCTTTTCTTCTAACCCACAAATCGAGTCCTACCTAAAATTTGTCTCCCTTTCTAATGCTCCAAAATAACCAATTCCCAATCAAAGGGAAATTCAAGGTACTTTTGTTCCAAATGATTGAGGCATTCAACAATTTTTTGATGGGGTTCCTTAACTAATATTCAACCAATTTCAAGGTTCGGTATTTTTCCTTTATGACCTGCACACATAGACCATTACCTTGCAAAATCCTCCAAACATTTTTTGTAGAAAATTATTTTAAGAACATGAATATATTTTTGATCCCCCATCCTCGACATTTTAGAATTGCAATTTTCCTTCAAGAGTTCAAATCCATTCCTCTCTTCTCTTATAACCTTGACCAAATAGCATAACTGTTTGATCCACTCTAGTACACCTTTTTGGATCTAGGTGAGGGACATAGCCTTGAGGATAGATTTCACAAGAACCAACCTTCCACCACATTGATTTGTTTTTCAACCTTGGAATAAATCCACTACTAGTCACTTTTAAGATAGAGATTATCTTTTAAATTAAAAAATAAATATTTGAATCCATCATCAAAGTTTATTACTTAAATGAAAAGAGATAAGAGATATAAATTTTTTGTGGATCATCGATTTGGTTGGATTGATTTTCATTCCAATGGTGTTGTAGAGAAATGGGAGAGCATACATTGTTTCCTCACACACCCAAAGTTGTGTTGAGTTATTTATTCAACAAATATTCTTGCAGATATAAATTCATAAAGTTATTCCTCAATATAGACACACTATCTTAGAACACTAAGAAAATGTTGAAAGAATATCTAAACCACACACCATAATATGAGCCAACTAGTTGGAGAGAATATTTCATATACAAATAGATCTAATAGCCTCCTAAAACATTGAAAGAGACTTCTTAGTATAGAAAAAATATACCTCACATTGACCAGTGATAATAGAAATCAAAATATTTAATATGATCACACATAAGACAAGTATGAGTTACTCATTTCAACACTCCCCTTTAACAAGTACTTGTCTCAATATATCTTAGGTCAACTCTTCCATTGGGATCAATTTCTTTGTGATCAATGATCCACCAAGAATTAAAGAACTTCATGATCAATAAAGTCTCTATCTATTCCAACCTAAAACTTACATCGCTTACCTCGATCATGTAGCCATAAAAAAATCTGTCAAATTCCATACAAAGGAACAACCATCCATTAGAGTACATGGGTACCTAACCACTGCAAATCCTGGTCTAATAGAATGTCCCTCAAGTACATGTTTCATTAAAATTATTGAAGAACTCCTCATGAATATACATAAAACCTTTGGTTTCTAGGAGCCTCTTACAATCTACAACAAACATACTCAATCCATGGAGCATGTAGCCAACACGTGGCCCACTCCTCGAAGTATTTAACAAATAGATATTATAGGTTCTACATTATACCCAATAAGTTATCCAAATCACTAAGGATAGATGAAAAAGGGGTATATATACTTATCCAGTTCTTATATAAATACAACCTTTACATGTTACATATATAGATATAGGTACATATCATCTATATACTCCATCTTATGGAGATACTTGGTACAATATTTGAAAACAATTCCTAGGTACCGCTACAATATTTCTCCCATGTATGAACTCTAGGAAAGATAGAAGATTAAAAACTTTCAAGGACCAATACATATGATTTATACATAATATCCTAGACTTGCTACAAATACATGTTGTGATTCATATTTCCATATGGTCATTGTTTCATTGAACATAACTCACAAAGTTTACCTTTTTCATTCTATCACCATCCGATATCCATCATTGCAACAATAACCATAAACAACATCCTTTGAGATGAAATCTAAAACCTTTTTGTTACATCTAGAACAACATATCTATCCTTCCTTTTCTAATATTACCATTCCAACTCAAAATTGAGTTTGTGATCAACCCTTGGTATCTCTGGTGAGAAAAATGCAACTTCATTTTATTTTTAACTACCATGATAACCAACCAATGGTTATTCACCAAGAAACTCACTTCACTCTAAGAACTAAAGTGTCCATGCTCCTCCTTTCACTTGTAGGAATTTTATCTCGAACAATATACTAGTTGTGAACCAAATGTATGTTTGGTCCAGACACTCGAACTACATAGAATGACTTGGAACATGTTGTAATCTACATCCTAAAATCAACCTGGTTGTAAATACTAAGAAACTCATCATCCTATGGACATATTTCCATTTATGGAGACACCTAGATTTCCAACCAGAGTGCTCGCAAGTTATCTAGGAAAATAATGTGGATATAGGATGTATCCAAGTCAATCATAATCTTTATGCACCTATAAATATGAGTACTTATAGTGAAACATTTATCAAATAGAATTTCATCGACAAACAATAAGAGGAAACAAAACATGTAGCTAAATTTCCCTTCCAACTACAACACACCTAACCAGGTAGAATCGAGAATGATTTTTACATTGCATAGATGTTTCCATGCAAGGCTATAAAAATACAATAAGACATGATTATAAATATGACCAAATTCATATACCTTCATGTTCCTTTACACTTTTTTATGCATTTGGAGCCTTTATTTGCATCTTTGACATCTATATTTTCCGTTTCATTATCCAATCATTGTCTTGGATTTCCTTATTCACCTTGTGATTTGTTAGAATAGTTAATTATTACAAAACCACTACACTTGATATTGAGTTTTCTATAATATTAATACATTAGTTAAATTCATTGAATTTAAGACACTTACCGAAACTCCATTACAGGTCTACACCATCATGCACCATTTCTTCCAATGAACTAACCAATTTTTTAATGGGGACACCAACTAAATATGCCATACCATTTTAAATGTCACCAAAAAGTTCTCTCTAGATATCAAAAGTATATCATGCAACAATGGCCATTTCATGAACATTGGTCCAATCAAAAATATTTTCATAATGAACACTCAAGTGAACTATCATTGATTAGCTTGAACTACATGCATTTTACGTAGTCAGTGAATGACATGTCCCCCAATCTCATAATCATGTCCACTAATGATGAAGGAAATATGAGTTTTGGATAATGAAAGGTCCAATACATCATCCAAATGACCTTCAAAATAACACACTAGATTTTCAGAAAGAAATAATATGCTCTCTACCAACAAAGAACGATTTTTCTAGCTCTTTCCACCAAAGGTGACCCTTCCTCTTTTATTTTCTGAATTCCTTTTGGTGAGCGGTCTATTTTTCTTTGTATAACTCCCAAGTAACCTTTTTTATTATAGAGTGTGCCTTGGCATGAGCATGACTGATTATCTTGTAGTTACCAAAAAGGTCAGTATAATATGGTACACTATGAATCAAACATGTCATATTAGACATATTGGTCAATGTTGGAAGAACAAGCTTAAACATAAGCATCTTTCTATGAGAACCTAATGGGTATTGATCTATGAAATGTAATGAAATGAGACCTTTTCCATACTTCCCAAATGAGTATTCAAAAAAAACTTGATCGAGCAAGGTATATGTGACAAAATCAAACACCACCTCTAATGACTTCGAAATATCAATGAGCTCCTCACTGGGCCAATTCTAATTCGAAGTTGGCGTAATGAAACTGACACACTATTTGAGATCTGTGGTCTCTTTGTGCATAATATAGGAACATTTCTTCTTGGCCAGTGCAAAAACCATTGCATCCACCACATCCATACCATACTCATTCATATAATTCTCAATATTGACCGTATCCTTAAAAAGGAACTATATAATTATGCATCCTCGAGATCACATCATGCCTACTCTAAAGCTCCATAGTAGCCAACAAGCGCTGGAAATATCGGTACCTGCCAACATAAAACTTGAAGATTTTTTTCCCTTTTTTCCGCAGCATGGGAGTATCGTTTCCATCTTTGGAATCAACTCCTTCCTTAACTAGGAAATATTTATCTTCCACAAGAAAAAAAACATGCAACAAATCGTCTCACAAGTAGAAATAACAATGGAGCTTTAACCGCAACAAAAAAAAACATGCAACGAATCGTCTTACAAGTAGCAATAGCTATTGAGTTTTAACTCAGTTTTCCACTCTGACACACAACAATATGCACTCAAATCTCTAAGAAAAACACTGAAAGGTTCATTATTTCAATACTAGGAATCTCAACATCATTTAAGAGTAGTCATTCCCAACAAATTTTCTTACACTATTCACAGGAACATCATATAAAAAATTCAATAAATAGTCTCAAGAGATAACTAATGTAAATCCATATTAAATACAATCTATCATGTGCCGATATGGATCGAATCCCTCATGGTTATAACTTTTCAATAGTGTGTTTCTAAGTATGAGGGAGATGTGTAATTCCTTGCATGCTCAACATGGAGTTAAAAACTGGCATGCATAGACATGTGAGAAATATTTTCACATAGTCTCTAGGACAAACCTCTCAAATTAGTTGGAAGATATAAAATTACCTTCCAAGTTCAGGGTTCCTATGTTAATTTTGTATGAGAACGTTATTTCCAAATTTAGGGACGCGAGGGGATGGTCAGAAGAGATGAATTGTAATATAGAATAAATTCAATGTTCTCTCTTGTCCCCAACCTTTTTTTGAATTTATATTAACAAGTTATAAAATTGTTTGGAATAATTAGGTTGTGTTGACCCAATTCTCACTTGTATAGTCATCATTCTTTTTATTTATGCCCATGATATTTTTCTCATGGTGGGGAGTCACTATGATATTGGAAATCAACTAAGAATCCTCAAAGTTTTCTACTCCAATATAGGTATGATTGTTAACATTGACAAAACAAAATTTATGATAATGAAATCCACAAAGATCACTTATGATACTTGTGCATATTTCAACAACAACTTGAGGAATTTCCTTCATTAAAATATCTTCAAATTGATATTTATTGCAATATCAATTGGAAGTATAGAATTGAGGAAAGGATAAATGGAGGTTGGAAACTTTATTATGGGCTTGAAAACATTTTTAAATCAATGGACCTTTGAATATGAGATAAGTAAAAACTCCTATTTGAGATTCTCTCCACTCTTGTTATTTTATATGGATGTGAAGTTTCGGGATGTAGAATCTCTAGAGATTCATGAAGAAATATAGAGTAGATGCAAAAATAATTTATAACTTATAATCTCAAAATTAAAGGTGATACACATTATCATATCCTTTCCATAGAAGTGAATCTTCCCCCCATTTAAAACACAACTATGGCTAGGTACTTACTATATAAGAACAAGTTAAACAACATGTAAGACACAGGGTCTCCACTTAGTGAACTTGTGACATAACACCTGCATTCATGGTATATTAAATAATACCTTTAATTTCACTAGATATTAGTAAATACCTCCCAAAATCATTTTATTGATACCCTCCTCCCAATATATCTTTCCAATTAAACAAAACCCCTTTTTTATTAGATATCTCTTATTTTTACCAAATACCCCTTTTAATATCCCCAATACATGCAAAACGCTTTGTATCCCACATCCCCCCCTCAATACCTACAATATTTTGAATCTATTTTTTACAATTTTAAAACCCCCTTTACGAATAAAAATGATAAGATATTATTCATCAAGTTGAAGCCACTTGTGATGTAAGACAAGAGGCTCCCCAAAATTGCTTCAAACTCTAGCCAAAACTAGAGTTAGCTCAAGTGGGGATGACATAAATATGGCTAGTCTTGGTTAAATCAATTGGGGAGAAAGGAAGAGATTGTTGTACATGATAAGGATAACATTAAAAATATTCTTACATCTAAATTTAAGGAGAAATTGTGGTGCAATAAATACTTAGAAGGTAAAAGAAAATTAAGATACTATATGGAGGTGATCAACTTCAATATAGAAGATAGAAAACATCTTTGTGTTTTGACTAGTATAAAGAAGAGAGTCAACATTATTAAACTAAGAAAAAATTCTGACGAGCTCCATAGTGAATTTGTTTGTTGGACAATTCCTGAAATGCTCTCAGATGAAAGAATTTGTCATCTTTATGACACTAAGAGAGTTGAATATGAACATCACTTTCTCTTAGAATTTCTAGGATACAGAAATATTATATCTCAAATTCAAAATATTTGTCCCACTACTAACTTTCCTAACCTTCTAACTCAACAAAACTTTGGTGATCTTGGAATGCTTCTCTTATTTATTTTCAACCATAGAAATAAAATTCTAAATAAATGTGAGTAATTATTTACCTTATTAAGGCCCAATAGACTAAATCTGGTCTCAGTTGATATTAATTATCATCATCATCATCATCATCATCATCATCATCATCATATATATATATATATATATATATATATATATATATATATAACTAGTGTAGATCCTTCTTAACTTTGGATCTATCATTCATTGAGAGTATCAAGTCCCTCGAGGTGCAAACCTTTCCTCATGTTTTTCACTCTAAAAAGGTTTTTCAGTTAGAGGGACTTGATCCATATTCACACATGGTAGATATAGAATTGATATGGATCTACCATGTTATTATCCACCTAAGTTAGTCACTAAATAAATAAATAAAGAGGTGATAAATACATATAACAAAACACAAATAGAAAATAAACAAATATACAAATAACCCCTCAAATAAATTCATTGTTGTTAGTAATTGAACCCTAAATACATCTGAAAATCTCAAGGAAAATTAAGAAAACCAATATGAAGTTCATAAATACATAAGAAGAAAAAAACAAAACTATTATGTTGGTGAAATGCAATTTAATGCTTGAATGGCCCTTCTTAACTTCCAAATTCGGGCTTATTTTATTTTCTTCAAGGGCTTTGTAAGACACAATTTGAGCTATAAACATTTTGGTTAGTCTAGGGAAATACAAATTTAAAAAATTGAAATTCCTTCTAAAACAATAATAATTTCTCGTATTAGCTAAACCAATGGAAATAAAGGAAGAAGTTCTACTACAAAACAAGGATAATATTAAAAATATTATTACATCTAAATTTCAGAAATTGTGTTGTGATAAAGAGTTAGAGAGTAAAATAAATTTTTAACCATAATCTAGAATATCAAAAGTATCTTTCTACCTTGACTAGTGTAAAAAATAAAATCAGCGTTGCTTAATTAAGAACAAAATGTCACTAGCTCCATAGTGAAACTAGGTGCTAGACAATTCCCAAAACACCATGAGATGAAATAATTGATTATATTTGTGACACTAAGAGGGTTGAATATTAAAATCACTTCCTGTTATGTGATAAATATCAAATGGATCTCACAGGATGGATGAAAAGATCTCCCTAGGATCTACTTATCGATCCTACATAGAAAGAGGGGTAGATTCCTATGGCTTTCCTAGAATCAAGCAGATAGATTCACAACCAAACTAAGGAGTGGTAGAGATAGCATAACTTAATATGTAGGTTTTGCTTTGTATATATTGGTTGATGCGGATGTGAATTTATCGCTCCACTCTCTAGAATCTGCTTCTTGCATGCAAAAGACAAACAATGCCTTTCTGCCTCTCTACATGGTGTTAGAATCCTACATCTACTTCTATCTAATATGATCTATACTAAAGTAAAACAAATCCAAACATTTGCAACTAAAATACAAATATGTTTAGGGTGGGGATAAATGATCTATTCATTAACATGAAGAAATTACATCAATTCATACCTCGGATGTTGATGCTTCCTCCTTTGGCTCCTTTCTCCTTACTTCTCCTCATCCTCTTGATCATGCTAGGAAATCTGATCTATGGCTATTGTTAATAGGAAAATCCCCTCTGCAAATGGAAAACATAACTATGTAATTGATTCTTCCTCCAAGCTCAACACCAACCTTCATTATATAGATGCTTGGAAAAGTCTTGGAAGCGATTTTAGATCTTCTAGAACCTAATAGAAACATGAAATATGTGAGTTCCTAGTCTCATGATAAGAAGATAGAACTCACCAATTTCTTAGATATTCATAACTTTCCAAATCTATAAGGTCTCACAGATAGTCACATGTTGAGCTACTGATGTCTAGCAACTATAGTCTCTTAATGTCCCCTATGTGTCATGTGATGACCCTCAAAAAGGCCTAAATATCAAGCAAGGGATGTGTTTAGGATATCTCTTTTTGTTGGATTCCCTTCTCACCTATAGGGTGAAAATTAATTCTATAATATATTCCCTCTAGTGTGTGAGGTCAGGAAAGGAATGGGTGGCCAAAACACATTACAGTAAAATAGTGTCCATGTGATGATCCATATTTTTATGAGCAGAATGAAATGAATACAGATTATTAACACAAAATAATAGAGATATAGTAAAATTGGTTTCTATTCAATAATGAAATAAGTGGAAATTGTAAAATGCAACGGAAACAGGCTTGCTGGAATGGTGGTGGCTTATCTTTGAGAAGAGATGTGACGGATGTGCTCATTCACAAGAAGATTATTACAATGAGGCTCTGAAGGCCTTTTACAATAAAAAGGAATGCCAAAAACCCTAGACATCCAAAAACCTAACCCTAGGAGATGAAGGGCCAAAAGTCATGTGGGCCCCGTTTGGGTAAGTCAATACATTAACTTCCCGAGGTCGTAACTTTTTCATACGATCTTCGTTTTAGGGGTATGATATCCCATTGGAAGGTATCGTCGAGGAGATTCATTTTGGGGCCTCAATGATGCCTTAGGTAATAATTGAGAATCTTGATCCTGAAAAACCTTCATTTATGCCTTCAAAATGGCCCTGGAAGTGAAAACTGCTAAAAATAGTAAATTGCCAAAATTGCCAAAAAATTATTTTGAGCCAGTTGGAAAAGGTGGGTGGCCACCGATATCCATATGGATAAATCCTCCCTCCTTAGGAAGATATGGTCTCCATTTCATTGAGTCCCCCCATCAGATGAGGAAATTTTTGTTGAATTTGGCCTCGGGTGAGCCACTTGCCTTGATGACTTGATAAAGTTGGATCCTTTGTTGTCGATTTCGCTTGAACTGTGTGTCCACAATCTCATTGTTGGATGCCTATTGGATGTATTCGAGGTTGATATATGTGGGTGTTAGATGTTCTTCTATGTCTGAGGTGTCCAATAATAGTGGGAAATAAGGGCGAAGGAGATCCACGTTGAACACTGGGTGCAGGCCAAGGAAAGGAGGAATGTTGAGCTCAAAATAATTATCCCCCATGGCCTTCGTGATGGTGTACGACCCATAATAGAGTGGGAGAAGCTTCCGATGGGGTCCTGTAAGTCATTCTTTTTGCAAGTGCAACCAAACTTTTTCTCCCACCTGAAACTTATGTGGCACCTGATGTTGATCATGTCGTTGTTTGTACTTGTCATTAGACTTTTGTAGGATATCCTGAACCTATTGGCGGATGTGATGGATCTGCTCAATTAACCGGGTGGCTTTGTCAGATTCAGTTGGAATAATAGATGAGTTGGTTGAGGTGACCGCAAGGGGAAATGCAACATCTATGGGACCCAATGTTTGGAATCCCAACCCCGCCTGAAAGGGGTTGTGGCCGGTTGAGCTATGCAGGGCTTGATTGTAGCTATGTTGGAAATAGGGAAGGCTCTCATCCCATGTGTGAGGGTGGCTTGAATTATACATGTGAAGGATATGCATGAAAATTTGATTTACAACCTCGGTTTAGCCATGTGTTTGGGTGTGGAAAGACGTGGATTTGGTTAGCTTGGTTTCCAGCAGTGACCAGAGGCTCGACCAAAATGTGATGAGAAATCGACTATCCCTATTTGAGACAATGGTTTGTGGGAGTCCAAAATTTACCCAGACCCATTCAAAGGAGATCTTGGAAGTGCCCATTACTATGATGCTCTTCTTGCAGGCAACCAAAATCGCCATCTTAGAAAAGCGGTCAACAACCTCAAAAACACAGTCATTTCCCCACTTGGTGGATGGGAGGCTCGACATGTATTCCAATGAGATGGATTCCCATGGCCTTTCAGTAGTAGGAAGAGGGGTGTACAGGCCCTGTTTCTTAGTGGTTGGTTTGGCAATAGCGTAGGCAGTGCAGAACCTGATATACTTGCTGACCTCTTGTCAAAGTTTCAGCCAGTAGAAATGGTTTTGTAGCATCACCATTGTCTTTTTTATGCCGAATTGTCCTGCCACCCAACTGTATTGGGCTTCCCAAATCATATTTTCTCTCTCGCTTGATGGAACAAAGATATGGCTCAGATGACACAATAACCCATCTTGAAAATAGAAATTATCGACAACTATGTTTGCACCCAACATTTGGAAGGTGATGGAGATGTCTGGGTCTATCTCATAGAGTTGGGGCCATCCAGAGGTTTGATGGCCTCAAGATTCTAGCACCGTGGTGAGTGTCATGATTGGTGTTCTGCTGAGGCAATCAACGATGCAATTGGTGCTTCCTGTTTTATACGTGATTTTGAGGTGGAATTGCTGCAAGTATGTGGACCACTTTTGATGGAGGTCATTCTATGATTTTCCTTGTGTCTGCATAAACTGCAGTGGCTTATGATCAGTGTGGATGACTATCTCCTTCCCAAGAATGTAATGTCTCCACTGGTGGCAGGCTTGAATAATGGAGTACATTTTTTTGTTGTAAGTAGGGTACTTATGGACAGGAACAGATAGTGTCTCACTATGATAGGCCATGGGGTGGTCATGATGAGTGAGAATGGATCCCATAGCATAGTCTAAAGCATCTGTCTCAATCTCAAAGGGACATTGCAGGTCTGGTAGTGGAAGTAATGGGAATGAGAACAAGCGTTGCTTCAAATCATCGAACTATTTTTGTTGGGACTAGCCCCACGCAAATATTTCCTTACCACAACCCTTGGGGATTTGGCTGAGGGCCCATGAAATATGGGAGAATCCCAACAAAAACCTGTGGTAGAAATTGGTAAGGCCCAAGAAACTCCGAAGCTCACTGAGTGTGGTTGGGGATGGCCAATCATGGATGACTTGGATCTTGGTTTATCAATGATGTATCCTAGGTAAGGGACCCTGTCCATGTCGAAGGAGCATTTTTCCAAGTTGGCATATAGCTTGTGCTGCCGCAGTGTGTGCAGAACCTACAGAATATGCTGCAAGTGTTTGGCCCAAGTCTTGTTGTAAATGAGAATGTCATCCAAATACACCACTACAAAATTAATGGTGAATGTTCATAGGATATCATCCATCAACCTCATGAAAGTGGTCGGAGCATTTGTCAAACCAAAGGTCATGACCAACCATTCAAAAATACCTTCCTTTGACTTGAAGGCGGTCTTCCATACATCTGTTTATTCTATCGGGACCTGGTGGTAGCCAGAATTCAGGTGGAATCTTACTAAAGTATTTATCCCCCATGAGTTGATCAAGAAGGTCGTCGATTCGGGGAATCGGGTACCAGTTTCTGACTGTGATTTTATTCAGAGCCCAGTAATCAATGCAAAGTCGCGAGGTTCCATATTTCTTCTGTACCAGCACAATTGGGCTTCCACAAGGTGATGAGCCGGGATGGATGTGCCCCTTTTGGAGAAGTTCTTGGATTTGTTGCTTGATATCCTCATTCTCTAATAGAGAGCGACAATAGACTGGCCCATTGGGTAGTGGTGCATCGGGGGTTAGATCGATGGGATGCTTGACCTAGTAGTGTAGAGGTACCACGGTAGGTGAGGAGAAGATATTCGAGTATTCTTCCACAACCTTATCTACTTTCTTCTATTGTGTGGAGAAGTCAACTGCAGAGACCCTAGATATGGCTATCATCTTTCACTTATTCTGACAGTGAATCATGAAGAAGAAAAACTTCCCCATCTGAGTGATGACCTTCCTGCATTGCTTAGCAGAGATCAAGGAAATAGCACTGGGTGGGACTGCCTCAGGTATCCTTTATAATTTCATGTTCAAAGTAATAATAACACTACGAGAACTAGACTCATATACAGCATGATGTTTCCATAAATAAGGTTGGCCTAAAAAAACATCACAAACTTTGAGAGGAGAAACATCACAAAATACCTTGTCTTTGAAGGGCTTGATGTTGTATGACAATCGACACTGTTGGTTGATGCGGGGATCGCTTCCCTGGTGGAGCCATCCAATGGTGTAGGGTTGTGGGTAAGGTGTTGTGGGCAGGGCCAGTTGCTTGATGACCTCTACAAAGATGATTTTCTTCTGGCTACTGCTATCAATGATGAAGTGTAGCAGGGTGCCTTTTACCCACATTTGCGAATGGAAGAGGTTCTCTCCTTCTTCTGGCTCATCTGGTTCACTAGGTTGGAGCTTGGTGGTAGCAATAGTGGAACTGGGTTTCACGTCAATGATCCATCTTCCCCTTTATGGTTCTGTCTCAGAGTGAGAATCGACATCTGAATCAGAGGCTTTCACTTCGGACACCAGTGACTTCTTTGAGCGACAATCAACAGTGTTATGCTAAGGGATCTTATGGAAGTCGCACCACTTCTTGGTATATTTCTTTGTCTTTCCAGTGTCCCTCTTTGCTTGTGGCTTGGACTGGTTGTTCTGATACTGTCCATCTTTTCTCTGTCCTTTGTTTTGTGGGTTGGGGCTGCCCTTTCCTAGATTTTTTTGTGAGGGGTTCCCATGCCCAAATTGCAGCGTCTTTTGTTTGATCTTCTGCTCGATTTTGACGACATATCGGTAGGCCATGCCCAAGGGTGAGATGTCTAGAAATTCCATTTTGATCTATATGTATCTATGCAGAGGACTGTTATACTTGAGCACTAGATTTCTCTCCAAATATTTGATACCCAGCTTGGTGCACAAGGTATGGAAGATATTTTTGAAATCTGGCACCTCTTGGTCTCTTTCTTTCCGCAGTGTGGTCCATTTGGTATATAAGTCGTCATAACTTCAGACAGGGTAGTATTGTTCCTTAATAGAATCCCTGAAGGAATCCTAGGTGGTTGTGACTATATATAATGATATTTCCTTTGTTTCCTTTTTCTCACGGACTGTTTCTAACCAATCTTTGACATGGGGGATGGATTTGAGGAGCGCAAAAGTAATCTTTTCTCTATTCGAGAAGTTATGGACAGAAAAATACCCTTCTAGAAGATTCAACCACTTGTCTACAACATCTGTGGCTATCTGACCTTCAAATATAGGAATATCAAAGTTTATTTGTACCTTGAAGGGGGTGGCACCTCTACTCTAAGAAGATGTGTCACCTGTTGGTAGTCGTCAAAGAATTTGTGCGAAACTATCCATCATATCATTCCTCAGTTGCATGAGGGATTCCTCAATCAACAGTTTGAAAGGATTTCATGTCCCATAATCTTTCTTTTCTCCTTCCATGAGAGGTCTCTTGGGCATGTGAGAGACTTTGTCCTCGAGAGAAACAAGCTCAAGACCCAACTCTTTGTACTTTGACCTCGTTGGGGACATGCATTAAGACAACAAGGAGAAGACCGCTTTGATACCACTAATCCAGATTTTTATGAGAAAAACAAAATAAATACAGATTATTAACAAATTCTTAACAAAAAATAACATAGATACAATAAAAATAGTTTTCTATTCAATAATGAAATAAACTAAAACTGTAAAATGCAGCGGAAACAAGCTTGCTGGAATGGTGGCGACTTATCTCTAAGAAGAGATGTGACGACTGTGCTCATTCGCAAGAAGATGATTACAATGAAGCTATGAAGGCCTTTTACAATAAACAAGAATTCCCAAAAACCTATACATCGAAAAACCTAACCATAAGAGATGAAGCACCAAAAGCCATGTGGGCCCCATTTGGGTAAGTTAGTACATTAACTTCCCGGGGTCGTAACTTTTGCATACGATCTTCGTTTTAGGTGTATGATAGCCCTTTCGAAAGGTATCATCGAGGAGATTCATTTTGGGGACTAAATCATGCTGTAGGACATCATTGAGAATATATATCCCAAAAAACCTTCATTTAGGCCCTCAAAATGGCCCTGGAAGTGAAAACTGCTAAAAATAGTAAATTGTCAAAATTGCCAAAAAACTGTTTTGATCCAGTTGGAAAATATGGGTGGCCACCGATATCCATCTGGATGATGTGAGGCGGCATGAGGAGAGATAAAATGAGGTTCGTAATTCAAAGAATACCTACAATCAAACAAAAAGGATGAGATAATATATAGAACATCTCCTAGGTAGGTCCATACTTCAACTCTAAAGAGCATGTCCTCCAAACAATACACTCTGGATTGATGATATGAAATTCTATACCATGGCCATGAAATAATACATGGTGGATCCATGTCATCAACATGATCATAGCCATGATACAATACACTATGGATCTATGTCATGAATATAATCACAGCCACCAGAAAATACAATGTGGATCTATGAGACATCATATAGATATCAGGAAGACAATAAGAACTAAGGAAAGTGCACCCAAAGTATTTTAGAGTACTCATAGATAAGTGATATACTCCATCTCAACTTGGGAGGGGATGTTGTAAAGGAATGATGTGCCCCCAAACCCAAGGTATTCATCCCAAAACCCAATGGTACAAATCTACAACATGTGAATAAAGGATCTAATGTCGAGCATGGTAGAAATCACTTGATTACCGATCATTGATGTAAATCATTAACAGACATGAGGGGACCCATCAATGATGAAGATGGAATCAAAAGTACCTACTACAATCTAGAGAGTGTGAATAGAGGATCTTATGTCGAATACTCATAGAATCAATTGATGAGGATTTAATGGTATACACATATTTTTGATCATGAAGAGGCCTTCTACTAAGGACTGGAAGCTCCAGGGTACTAGCTCATTTCTAGATCCCTCTCCTAGATAATGTGCTAAATTCTATATGAAGAGACATGTCCAAGAAGGGTCTTAATGTATCCCCCATCAATCGATGGAAAACATACATTGATAGATGATGTGAAGAGAGAGTATCACCAAGTACAACTAAAACATGGATGTCCCACTTGTAAAATCACTAAAACAACAGATGGTCAAATCAGGCTTAAACTTCCCTTGAACATATATCATGACACAATGGTGACTTTCCAATTAGGTATAAGATATGTACAAATATAGTGCAACAATCAAAGAGGCATTGGAGAACTCTCCCTGATGAATGCAAGAGTAACAAATTGGAGGAGCCTATCTGAATCATATTACTGGGAAGACTCCTAGGAAATCTAAAACCTAACTTTATGATGAGGACTCAAATAGGTGCCATGTTCAATGGTGACTGTACTGACACAACCATTTCTAGAATAAACCAATGGTGAAAAACCCCCCACTATTTTTTTTTTTTTATCCTTCATGGTTTAAAGAGCATGGAAGAATCACATAAGTATGCTCGGTATGTACCTTTTTCATGTCCTTTTACGATTCTGAAAAAAGAGATAAAAATTTACTCAATTAGAGAGAATGAGTGTCTTAATAACATTGTTACACATTATTTTGACGCAACTAATAATGCTCACCTACCTTCCACTATCAAAAGCTTAAAATCCATTATCACTAAAGAAGGAACTTTCCTTGTAAGAAGTCAAAATGGATTTAAAAACATTTTTTGTGAAAGTGTCGCATGTTGCACCACTGCAGCATGTGGTAGTCTTAAGTGTCACATGTTGCACCACTGCATCATGAAACAATGTCTCATGTTGCTAGTTCACAAGGTGTGACACTATTTGAAAGGGAGGAAAAAGGAATAAATTCACGAAGTTTCTAGAGAGAAGCTTCGGATATGAGGTGTCCTTCGATTGGTTTGGATATCACCCATACTCCTGATTTGGGGAGATCCTAATCTGTCATCCTAATATCCTCTTCAATCTATAAAAGGATACTTCTCTCATGAGAAAAGGTTAATAGCTAATGGAGAATAACTAGTAGTGACTAATGTTTTATAGCTTTTGCTTATGATTTGTGATTAGAAGATTTTTCTTTGGCCTTGAGGGATTCTTGTGTCAAAGTATTCATTTGATGGTGATGGAATTCATGGAAGCAATGTGGGTATTAGAGAAATGAACCATTGGAAAGAGCCTCACAACATGAAGAAACTCGTTGTAAATCTTCCATTATTATCAATGCAGTAACGAGTTTTCTTTCCTATAAATATTTTTCATTGTAGATTATCATTATTACATTTCTCCTTGGTCATTTGTATAGATTCATCGAAGTACTATTGTTGTTGTCACTGGTTAGCTTGTTTTATTATGCATGTTTCTATTCAAAATCTTTTGAATCAAGTTGGAAGCTACAATTAGCGAGGAAAATCATTGGTAAACAGGTATGAGTCCTTACTTATCAGTATTTCGATTATATCATATATGACTCTAAGGAAAGTAATATGTTTTGTTTTGTTTTGTTCTAGCTTTGGGTTCGCAAGCTAGGGAGATTGTTTTGTGTCTACATTGTCTATTTCTTCCATAAACAAGCATGCTACTATGTTCCAAGTTCATGGAACTAACCTAAGAAAGATGAATGCAAATGGTACAAGAAAGTGAGATCCACTCTTAGCAGTTGTTCTCTCCATGGGTAGATGGATGGAAAACGGAGGAAAAATAATGCAAGAGGTAGATGGCCAAGGGATATTGCAATAGTGGTAAGTGGGATGTGGGAAAATGGAAACACAATGGTGGGAGGCTTGATGCAAGCATCAAATTCATAATTGACCATTAAGCAACAAAAAAAAAAATTCAGGAACCCCCATGGGATGTGGCCAGAATATAGACAAAAAGAGAAAAATGAATCTCAATAATCAAGTCATGGTAGGGATAAAGGAGGGATCTTGGGCCTATGAGAAGTTGTATCATGGGTTGTTCGAATGTTTATAGGGAACATGTGCTTTTCATTGATGGCAAGATCGGAGTGTGCATCGATGGAAAAAAAGGAATAACATAACCTTAGGTGATGAAGCAAACAAAATGCAGAGATCAAAGCTCAGGAGAGATAGCATTCTGAGATGCGTAGACAAGATCCCATGCATCAAGTCTCACAGAAGGATCAAAGGTTGTGGCCTTTGACACTCAAAGATTTGATAAAGCCAAAGCTCAGGAGGAGAAGTGACAATGGCTATTGGATCACCAATCCTAAATACCTGATGTCTATTAGATCAAAGTCCAGTGACCAGAGGAAGCGCAGAGAAGAAGTACAGATCTGATCCATTGGATTTGAGAACCGAGGACCAATAGCCATCAGATCTAGTATAATTGTGAAGAGAATAATGGTCGAGAGCCATCCTTGAACTCCGCAAAATATGAAACCGTGATGAGATTTGAACCATCAGATCTAGAGGACACATGGTGAGAGATCAACATTTCGCTGACTCATGAACTGGAAAAGATAAAGGTGAGTAGTCTTCCAACTTCGCGAAACAAGAAGTCTCGATAAGATCCAGACCATTGGATCATAGAGGGATGTGGGTCGTTGATCTGGAGCAAGTTTCAGAAAATAGGAAAACTGGGAGTTGAGAGAAGGGAGGTGAGTAGTCCTCCAACTTTGGGAAACACGAAGTCCTGATAATATCTGCACCATTCGATCACAGAGGGATGTGGACCAGTGATCTAGAGTATTTCAGATATTGGGAGTTGGAAGAGTCAGCGTTGTCTCACATTAAAACACCCGACACACGAAGTCGCGATTTGATCACAGTCATCAGATCAAGTTTGAGTGGAAGGACAAGGTAAGCTAGTAAAGTTGCATCCCAGAAAGATCGAGTCGTCGATCCAAGATATTGATCAAACGAACAACATTCACTTCAAATATAGAGATGCGAGGAGTTTACACTCAGGAAGGTTTGAGATTTGAAATCTTTGGAATGTGAAGTTTTGTCAACTGTCGGATCTGGAGATCAAAAAATGACCATTATATTGTGGTAGACCACCTCAACAGACCATGTCAACAAGGACAAGTGGTAGACTATGTCAGCAAAGGCCACATGGCACAATCAGGCAATGAAAAATGTCAAGTTTATTCGGCATTTAAGGTATGTGGAAATAACAAATCTGAGTGACATGTGGAATTTGCTCGACTCATGACACGTCATCGAGTGACGCAAGAGTTATGTCACTACATGAGTTTTACGTCAGGATTTTTACCACCAGTACTCGCTCAAAGACATGAAATCCTGAATTCTGAAGTCCTGAAGTGGAGGATAGCCATTGGATTAAAGAGGAAATGTGTCATTGGATTGTGGACTCCAGGTGAAATGCTCTGGGAGAAAATGAGAACTTGAGAATTGAAACTCTCAGAGACAGGTTCGCAAAATCGATCTCATTCGTTGGTTTAGAGGGACATGTATCATCTGATCGCTAATACCTAGGATCATGCATGGATAAATTAAAGAAGGAAGAACCATCGATTGAAGAGGACAGATGTCAGTAGATCTTCCATTCTGAAAAATATACAGTCAGTAGGAACAGGGCTCGAGAGTTGTTGGTCACTATAATTGCTTATTAATTAAACAATCAAGTGTTACAGAAATTGTCAACCCAAGGAAGTCTATTTATTTCAAAGGCAATCACACACTGTATATGCTCAATCTCAAAAGCAATCTAGAATTGTAGTAAAAGTACACTAATCACACCTTACTTTGAACAGACAGAAGTTCTACTTTGAATTATAGTAAAAGCAATCTATCTATTGTAGAGTTTTAAGATTCAAAAGGAAATAACTATCAGAAGAATCCTGGATTACATTAAGAAATAGAAACCTAGGAAAAAGGAACTTTTCAGCACACTTCAAAGAAGACTAACTATTCTGTAATAGAGAACATGACCTTATTCCCCAAAGAAAGAATCTTCAGCACCTATATTTGACTATCACACTTTCATAAACTCATCAAACAGAATCACCAATCAGAATGATTAACAATTACCGAAGACTAACTATTCTGTAATAGAGAACAGGACCCTATTCCCCAAAGCAGGAATCTTCAGCACCTGTCTCTAATTATCACACTTTCATAAACTCGGAAGTACCAATCAAAATGATTAACAATTACCTAGGAATGAATTGTATGAAAACAATGTAACAATCAATGGAAACAGAGTTTCGACAAAACAAAGTTTTAACAAGATATGAATAAAAACAATACTAACATACTACAGAAACTAATGGGTGAATCTTGTGAAGAAGGTGGGCCCTTTCCTTCTCACAAGATTCCCCAGAAATGAAAGAAACTAAGAAGAAATGCTCAGAATGATTTTTCTATTCATCTGTCAAATGTGTCAAGTTACAATATCCAACGTGAACACGCTCCTTCTCTGTGATTCATTTCTAGCTAAGCCTTTTGTAATCCCCCTCTAATGCTGATTTCTCCACTATTTAAAGAGGAGAATCCTCTTAATTACATGTGTACATACAAATCCTATTCTTATTCTGATCTAATCTTTTATGTTGGAATAGGATATTCTGATCTCCCATAGCAAAATGTTGTTACAGTAGTTGGAATGGTGTTGGCTTGAGGTACAGTTTTTGCGGCCGGTGTAACAACTTCTTTATTTATCTTTTCTTGTTATTGTTGTTTTAGAATAATGTTTCAACATCGCAAATCACAGACTGTTTTAGCAATGGGATTTGCATCCTGTTTGATTGTTTCAGCAACGTGGTCTCAAGCAGCAGCCATGGTTGGTGCTGGCTTAAGGTATGACTGTTGCGACCAATGTAACAACTCCTTCTTGTTACTGTTGTATGTGAAATGTTGTTTCAGCATCGCAAATCACGGACTGTTTCAACAATTGGATTTGTGTGTTGTTTGACTATTTCAGCAACGAGTCTTCAAACAACAACAGTGTATTAACTGCAGTTCAAACTGTTTCAACAACTATATATTTCTGATTAATGGCTAAGTATGAGAGTAATGTAAAATTACATGTAAAAAAAATTAAACATATAGCAAAGAGAAGAAACATTATATACCTTTGGAGAAATAGGTTAAGGTGATAATGTAGGCTTAAATATGAGTGGGAAAATGATGTAATGATAGAAAAAAATATGAGCAAAAACGTACATTATAGGGTCCTAACATCCCCCCCAACTAAAAAGGTTGCATGTCCTCAGGCAACTTCAATCTGAATCAGAATCCGGATACCGACTCTGGGCGTACAAATTACTTAAGCAGTAGCTGTGGAAAGTGCTATCTGTTGGAACTCTGAATCCTTGAACACGTTGTAGCCTTTGCCAAGCTACTGTTTCAGCATTCTTGGGCAACTTATGATGAACTTGATACTTCTCTACTGGCATCCACAGAATGGGAAAATGGAACTGATAATCTATCCAATTTTCAGCACATTGCTGGACACATTTGATGTAACTCGGTACCTGGGATATTGTTGTCTCAAGATTGGTAGGACTAAAGGGATTGTGCTCCTTCCTTTTCTCAGAATATTGTTGCCAAATTGTGTTATTTGCTTCTAGGGAAGCAGTCTCTGTGGATTTAATAAACTGTTGGTAATCCTGAAGTATTGTTGCCTGTAGTTGCCTTATGTATTGAGTCATCCCTGGTTTCTTAAAAAAATTGTCATATTCTGCAACAAAGGTGGCAACGTTCTGTGGTTCTGGCCATATCCAGAGGAGATGATTATCTTCATTATGCTTGGTAGCTAGAAAATCATTCTTCCACGTAATCTGGTTAGTAAGGAAAGAGACTAGTGCCCGAATCTGGATATCACCAACAAGAGGGTTGAGATTAAGCTGTATGTTCTTAGGAATAGCTTCATTATGAACATATACCTCACATAATAGATGTTGATCAATAGTAGAGGCTTTTGCAAAGGTTTTAACAAAATCTTTTGGTTTTAGCACTGCATAGGGTCTTCCTTCTTTGATTGATTTAATCTGATAAAATGTAAGTCATTCTATAAAGAAAAGAGAGTAGTTTGAGGATGGTTTCCTAGCAGCCAACAATTTTTGTACCAAATCAAACATCAGGAGCAAATTGTCTTTTAACTCTTCATTCTACTTCTTATGGCCACGAGATTCTTGGCGTGTTTTCTCCAAAGCTTCCCAGTTTGAATAGATGTGGTTCAACCAAAGTAGTATGTGCTCCTACAGACTTTTGTCCTATATAATAGCAGACTCATTTTTTCATTTGTCCATTATTGCCTGCTCATTCCATGGTTGAGTTTGTGTTTCAACATCGCAAGTGGTAGGCTGAGGTAGGGTCTGAGTGGCTTGTTCCACAAGAGTAGGGGTACTGATCTTGCTAGGAGGGGTAGATTCATCAATAGGTAGAGTTTGTGTTTCAGCATCGGAAGTGGTAGGCCACAGTAGAGTTTGAGTGGATTGTTCCACAAAAGTATGGGTAGATTCATCAATTGCCAGAGTTTGAACAGCTTTACTGATAAAAACAGGGGCTTCAGATGTAGCAGTTGTTGTAGGCCAGGGTTCATTTTTTTGAATTTTGGAAAGTCTTACTAGTTCTTGTGTAACAATAGGGTGTTCTTCTTCTTTAACTGCAAAAGTCGTAGGTGCAGGGGAAGCTCCAGGTATTGGAATTTGAACCACTTTGTAGCCTTCTTGATAATAAATATCCCCACATTGGCTGCACATATACTCTCTACACTGATCATCTTTTTTTCTTTTCTCTGTCATGGCCGCTACGCGAGCTAAGGTATACAAATTAAGTTCCCTGTCATAAGCTTCCTTTGCCAGTACTAGCTCTTGTTTGTAGGCTTTCAGTTCTGATCTTAGAAACTCGTTCTCTTGTAAGAGAGAAGCCATTGTTGGTTCTGGTTGTTGATCTGTCATCGATGTATCAAGAGGGGTGATTGGTTTTTGTGTAGTGGTCACAACCTCGGTAGTTGGTTCTTGTGGAGCAGCTACAAAATCAGCAGTTGAGTCTTGGGTTTCAGGCACTTGATGTAAGGCAAATAGTGTTGCCACACCTTAGGCATGTGATTCTTGAATTTCAGGAATAAAGTCAACAGTTGGTTCTTGTGTTTCAACTGTAACTGGTTCTTGTGTAAACAACTATACCTGGTTCTTGTGTTTCAGCTACTAAATGAGTAGTTGGTTCTTGTGTAGCAGCTACTATTGTAGCATCCTAGGAATCTGGTTCTTGTATTTCAGGAATGAAGTCAGCAGTTGGTTCTTGTGTTTCAGCTGTAGCTGGTTCTTGTGTAACAACTATAGTTGGTTCTTGTATTTCAGCTACTGAATGAGTAGCTGGTTCTTGTGTTTCAGCTACTTGATGTAAAGAAAATGATGTCAGAGGATCTTGGGCTTCTGATTCTCGTGTTTCAGTGCCCATGGGTTGAACAAGTAAAAATTATGGGGTTTGGGAGGGTAGAGGTGTATGGGTTTTTAACAAAATGCGTTGGGAGTTTAGGGCAGTGGTAGTAGTGGCTGCTCTTTTTGAATCTCTCGTTCATTTTTTTGGTAGAAAGGAAGGAAAAGTAGAAATTTGTCTCTTTCTTTTGTGTGTGGGTTTTTCCTCAGTGATGGGGCAGGGAGGGTTATCAGGTTTTTCTTGTTCAGAATCATTGCTAAGAATATGAACAGTAGGAGTAGATGATTCTGGTAAGTTGTGGGGTGGACTTGGTATGGTAGGAGGGTTAATTGGATCAATTGGATCTGTAGGCGGATTAATAGGTATTTCTGGAGGGTCAAGAAGGTTTTGTGGTTTCTCTTCATGAGGATTTTCAGGATGTTCAACAGCCTCCTGAGGGTTTATGGGTGGATTGTTTAGGGGAGGGTTTTGTTGGGAAAAACCCTTTTGGATGAGTAGTTGAAGGAGGCGGTGATGGGTGAGGGAAAGGATGGGATTTTTAGCCTATTTACAATAATGCGACATGTTTCTAAGACATCCGAGCAGATAGTAAGGAATATTGACCAGTCTAGCATGTCGTAAATGAGATAACAAGAAAAAATCGTATTGGTAAACTACTTGGTATCGGCCTTCACAGGTGATATAGTGCTTGACAAACTCTGTAACTTTCAGCCAAGGAGGCGGCAACGAGCTAATTTGAACACCCCAACCTTTAGGCTCAAATTGTTCTCCTGGCAAGAGAAAATCCTGCTGGGCATTAAGGATAATGTGTTTGCAGCTCAACCAGCAAATGCCAGTGATGGGAAGACTCGAGACCTGTGTGATATCATCCTCTGTGACTGGAATCCGAACCCCTTGAACAATAGAATGGTCTTGTTGAATATTCCGAGCAAATTTAAGAACCTGTTGTTGATCAAATCCCTGGAGCCTCTAAAAATAACCCAGCGAACCTACCTGCTGAAAGATTTGGTAGACTTCTGGATACAATTCTAGCAGGGTTGTCGTGGCGGGTTCGTATCGTATAACAGAGCCTCCCATAGCTAACAGTTCAGCAGGATGCACAGTCAGAGAGTCAAGTAACCGCTTCCGAACAGAGTAAGTTTTGCGAATGAAAGCATGCAAATGGTGGTGAAAATAAATGAAATGATCGGTAAAAAGGAGTGATGGTAGTCAGTTCGTGTGAAATGATGGCATAAGATTTCGATATCCCCCCCCCCCCCAACTATGGCTAAAATAGTGACTTTAAGTGAATGATAATAATGAATCGGGATCTTCTTGTTAGCCATAGTTCAATTGTATTTACATATAAAGTTTACATACCTCATCTTTACCTTTGATTCGTACTTTGAAAAATATAGTGCCTGTCCATAATAGATCTGCAGTAACCATGGGAGAGACTTTGGATTTATTAGAGAAATTGTATCAAGGGTTTGTTTAATTATGAGAGAAAGTCGTGAAAGGACAGAATGTAGTATGAAAATAGGAGAAGTGAGAGAGAAAGAGCTAAAGCAGATGTTTTTATTGACAGGGAATGCTGAGAAAGTGGTGTTTCAGCAACAGGAAAAGAATGGAAAAATGTTAGGTGAAGAGTAATGTTTTAACAATGGAAAATACTGCTAAAGAAATGGTGTTTCAACAGTGGGGAAAAAGGGTGAAATATTGTTGAACAGTGGTGTTTCAGCAATGGGGAAAAAGATGAAATATTGTTGAACAATGGTGTTTCAACAATGGGAAAAAAATGGGGAAAATGAGGAAAATGTTGCTGAAGAGTGGTGTTTCAGCAATGAAAAAAATGGGAAAAATGTTGTTGATCAGTGGTGTTTTAGCAATGGGAAAGATAGGAAAAATGAGGAAAGTGTTGCTAAAGAGTGGTGTTTCAGCAATGGGAAAAAAAAAATTGGAAAATGGGGAAAATGTTGCTGAAGAGTGGTGTTTCAGCAATGGGAAAAATGGGAAAATGAGGAAAAATGTTGTTGAATGGATTGAAGAAAGAGGGAGCAGTGCTTCACAAAATGAAGCTTAGATCTGCTTGTAGTAAGATTGTCCTTTCTTGGTAGGCCTTTTCTTGGATCGAGAATATGCAAAAGAATTAATTGTAACATGTCATTCCTTGACAGGGATTACTAGTAAAAGAAATTTAATCTAATACTAAAGAAATTAAATTCAGAAAAATTAATTGCAATGAGGGGCAGGAGGCTCTTCTAAAAAGAAATAATGTGAATCTTCCACACATGTGGCCTTAAAATCTTCTTTGGAAATGGGGCGCTGGTACAGACGAAGCTGATAACCATTCACTAATAACGGTGTTTTAGAGTCATCAATTGTGAGGAGCCTTACTGTTCCATTGGGGAAAATGGTGTCCACTTCGTAAGGTCCTAGCCATCTTGTACATAGTTTCCCTTGAAATTCTTTAAACCAAGAATCATACAGTAAAGCCCAATTACCTTTTTGGAATTGCTTATGCTTGATGGTTTTATCATGCCATTTTGTTCTTTGTTGTTGAATCATAGTTGTCTGATGAATGGTATCTAGTATTTTTTCATCCAATTCATTAAGCTGTTGCAACCTGGTTGTTTGTGCATCAGTCAAATCAAGGTTAACAACTAAAGCAGTCCTTAAGGTTTTGATTTCAAATTCCACAGGAAAGACAACACTTTTTTCCATAAACTAATTCATAAGGGGAGAATCCTGTAGTATTTCTGCAGGTAGTTTTGTAAGCCTATAAAACTTCAGGGAGCCAGTGAGACTAATCCTTTTTGTTTTCCTTCATTGTTTTTTTGAGAATGGCTTCTATTACTTTGTTAGTTCTTTCCACCTATCCATTGGCTTGGGGGTGGTATGGTGTAGTCATTCTATGATGAATATGATATTTTTGAAGTGTGGCTTTAAAACCATGAGAAGTGAAAGGAGGTCCTCCATCTGTGACTAATTCTCTAGGCACTCCAAATATGATAAAGATATCTTCGAATAAAAAATCTAGAACCGCTTCTTCAGTAGCTCTATGGAGTGATTTAGCCTCCACCCATTTGGTCATATAATCTATGCAGACCACTATATAAACTTTTTGATTCGATGGAGAGTTAATGGGTCCTACAAAGTCTAAGGCCCATCTTTCAAATGGTTCGAGTACTACTTGGGGATTTAATGGCATTTCATCTCTATGATTAGGTTGACCCATTCTTTGACAGCTATCACAGGCCCAAACATATTTTTTTGTATCTTTAAAATGTGAGGGCCAAAAATAACCCATCCTGAGAATTTTATGTCTTGTTCTCTTATCAACAAAATGCCCTCCATAAGCGCCATCATGACAAGCTTTTAGTAAATCATAAACTTCATCTTCTCTAATGCATCTTCGAATTTCTTGATCAAGTTCTGTGTGGAAAAGACACCCACTTATCCAGCTATACTGAGCACTTTGTTGAATGATTCTTCTTTTCTCTCGGTGGGATAGGTGTGGTGGTAACTTCCCTGCAACCAAGTAGTTAGTGATGTCTGCATACCATGGTGAGTGAGAAGATACTGCAAATAAATATTCATCAGGAAAGGAATCATCTACTGGAATATTATCATCAGGTGTTAACCGAGAAAGGAAATCAACAACTACATTTTCTTTTCATGGTCTATCTACGATTGTAATATCAAATTATTGTAATAATAGTAACCATCTGGTGACTCAAGCATTTGTGACAGGTTTGTTCATTAAATATTTGATAGTTGAGTGATCAGTATGGACAAAAGTAGAATATCTTGTGATGTAATGTCGAAATTTATTAATAGCATATATAACTGCTAAAAATTCCTTTTCGGTAACTGTATAGTTAAGTTGAACATGAGTCATATTCTTGCTAATGAAGTAAATAGCATAAGGGAGATGATTTTCTTCTTGTCCCAAGATATCTCCTATTGCAGTATCTGAAGCATCAGAGGATATATGAAAGGGAAGTGTCCAATCAGGTCCTCTTAGAATAGGAGCTGTAGATAACTGATATTTGAGTGTATCAAATTCTTCCTGGCAAAGATTAGTCGACTTGAATTCAACATTTTTCATAAGTAACATAAACAGAGGAGAAGCTATTTTGGAAAAAAAAATGATAAATCTTCTATAGTATCCAGCATGTCCTAAGAAACTTCTCACATTTGTTTGGGTTTAGGGAATAGGAAGGTCTTTAATGACTTGTATCTTGGATGGATCCACATGAATTCCTTGAGATGAAATAAAATGTCCAAGTACTACTCCTTCACTCATCATCATATGACATTTTTCTGTGATTAAGGAGAGGTAGGATTGTATACATCGTTTAAGTACTTTCTCAAGGTTTTGTAGTGCTTCCTCAAAAGAGACACCATAAGGGGTAAAATCATCCATAAAAATTTCCATAGAGTCATTAATCATATCAGAAAAGATTTCTATAACTGCTCTTTGAAAGGTTGTTGGTGCATTACATAGTCCAAATGGGAGGACTCTATAAGCAAAAGTTCCCCAGGGGCTAGTAAAAGTGGTCTTATCTTGGTCTTGGGGTGCAATTTTGATCTGGTTATACCCACTAAAACTATCTAAGAAAGAGAAGAATTTCTTCCCTGACAAACTATCTAACACCTAATCAATGAATGGTAATGGAAAGTGATCTTTTTGAGTGGCTTTATTTAAGTCTCTATAATCTACACACACTCTCTATTTCCCGGTTTTCTTAGGAACTATTACCAACGAGGAAACCCATTCGTTGTCCGATATAGGATATATAAACACTGCATTAAACAATTTTTGAAGTTCCTCCTTAAGAATTTCTCTTAAATTAGGGTTCATTCATCGTTGAGATTGGCAGATCGGTCGACAATCTTCCTTGATATAGATACAATAAGTACATAATTAAGAAGAGATTCCCTTCATATCTGTATAGTCCCATGTGAATGCTTCCTTATGTTCAAGAAGTAACTTCATTAATTGTTGTGTTTCAACAACGGTCGGGTTGGGGTTTATGTTCCGTGTTTTGCCAGGTTCAATTTCTACTGGTATACTTTTATAAGAGATGGTGGCTGATGTTTGAGTTGGGTCTTCAGAGTTAAGGTTTTCCTAGGTATCTGAATCCATAAGTGAAACTAGCTGATTATGTGTTTCTAGAGTCACAGAGGAGGGTTCACAAATAATATTATTAATTACTTCATCCTCAGTGGCATCTTTAAGGCTTAAGGCTTGTTCGATAGTCAAGATAGGTTGAGTAGTTTGATCATCGAAGTCCACCCATAAGGAATTGTCAATATTAATCAAGGGTGTAGTGTGAGGGTAGAGGGTAAGATGTTTGGTCTCATATCTGTTGGAAATTGTCATTGAACCAGATCTACAACTGATAAAGGCATCTGTTGTGGCTAGCCAAGGCCAACCCAAAATTAGAGGGTGACCCCCCAACTTTGTTTTAGGTTGTAATACTACAAAGTCAGCTGGATAATTCCAGGACTCAACTTAGATGATTAGGTCTTCAATGACTCCTTCCAGTTTGATTGTAGAACGGTCAGCTAATTCTAGAATGGTTGGGGTATCTCTAATTTCATTCTTCAGTTGTAACAATTGTGAAGTTTCAAGAGTCATAATATTGATAGCAGCGCCTAAGTCTACTAGAAATCGAGGAATTATTGTTTTTCCAATTTGCACTATGATGGTAGGATGGTTGGGATCACCATATTTGACTGGAGGAGCTTTACCCGACATTAGTGCGGACAAATCACCCATGACATGAACTATGAGGGGATCTTTAGTTTTCCTACCGGGTTTCTTAACACAAATGTCTCGCATAGTTCTAGCATAAATTGGTACATCTATTAGTGCTTGTAATAATGGAATTTTGACATAGAGATTTTGTAGTTCCCCTAGAAGATTGAAAGCAGGTGGCTTAGGCGTTTTAGTCAAAGCTAAACGCTCAGGGAATGGTGGTTTTGTTGTTTCAGCAACAGTGTTGGGGGACGATTGTACCTCTTCAGGTACATCGTGCTTTTTTATTTCTTCTTTATCGAAATTAGAAGAGGTAACATCATCAATGATAGGTTCTACTATTTTCCCAGATCGTAAATGAATATCATTGCATTGTGTAGGGAAAAGAGAAAGTATAGGCTGGTTTTGAATATCAATGCACTGCACAGCCTTATTATTGGGGTTAGGGTTAGGTTGTATAGGTAGTTGGGGCCTCATCATTTGATTGTTCAGTGGAGTACCTGATGGTAAAGAGAGTGGTTGTTGAACTTGTGATTGAAATTGAGAAAATTGATTTCGGAACGAGGGTTGTTGACCTCTCCAATTTCGATTCCATTGGTTAAAGTAAGGTTGTTGTTGTGAAGGCCAAGTTGTCCATATTGTTGGGTCTACAAAGGGAGGGTTTGTTTGTTGCATGGGTGGGTAATTCATTTGATTGAAGGGAGGGTAATTTGTTTGACTAAAAGAAGGTTAATTATTCCAATGATTAGAAGATGTAAATGGCATATTAGGATTCATACCTTGTCCCTGTGGTTTCCATTTTCTTCTCTGTGTCAATAGATAGACAACTTTAGCTTATTCATCGGTTTGTTGTAATGATGCTTTGATTCCTGGTAAATAAGGGCATTGTTGAGTTTCATGATCCTTATCACAAATGGTGCAAATTGGCTTTTTGTCCAATGGCCATTCCCTTCGTGGGTGCTTATCTCTGCATTTGGAACAAAAGATGGAAATATTTGCTTCTGCTTCGGCTTGTTTCCTTTGAATCTACAAGGTGTCAATTTGTGAAGCAAAAGAGCTTAATGTTTCAGTTTTAAATTCCTCAAGTAGATTACCTATTTCGGCTCTTGTTGCTCGTCCACTGGCTGATTTTTGAACTCTTGAAAATGTGGTATCCCTGCTATTTGATCTATTCCTTGTAGCTCCTCTTGAACATCTTTTACAGAGGTTAACAATTTCATCATATGATTCTTTAGATATGTCCCCTTCTCCTAGCATATTCAGCATATCTAGGCAGTCATCCCTTACTCCTTTTAATAATATTGTTTTAAGAATATCCTTACTTACATCGGGGTGACTAGATCTTTGTAGATTATACTGTAGTCTTTCCACAAAGTCCTCTAGATTTTCATCCTCTTTCTGTATCATCTTGAATAATTCCTCTCTTTTTTCTCTTGTTCGGCGATAGTCTTGATATTTGTGCAAAAAATTTTGTTTCATCTGATCCCATGTTGTGATTACATGACCTCCAAGACTCATGAACCATCTTAATGCATTTCCCTTTAATGTTGTTGGGAATAGCTTTAATTTTTTAGCATTGGAAATGTAATCATAACTTCTGCATAATATGTCAAACTCGAAAAGGAATTCATCAGGATCTTCAGAAGATAAACCATGAAAGTTAGATAAAGCTGAAAGTGGGATATTCTTCATGGGAGATACTCCTCTAGGGAGATCACCAATAGGAAATCCTAAGGTAGAAAAAGAGTTTTCATCATTTACCTCTGCTTCAAGACCTACTTGTTCTTCATGGTGTAGTTCTTCATTATATCCATCCATGGTTTCTTTTGTTTATTCCCCTACTGCACTTGCTCGATCCTCAATGTCGCCTGTTGGTTTTTCAACTATCTCCATTTGAAAGTTCTCTTGAAAGGAAGGTTGAGGCTTTGGTTTTTGAGAGCTTGGTCATTGAGGAACAACAGATTCAAATTTTGATATAATCTGGTCGATGCAAGTCTTTCTTCCTCCTCTTCCTCTGCCCCTGCCACCTGTAGGGTCAGTTTCCTTGGGGGGTCCACGTCCTCTCATGCAATCTGTACATCTGAAAGAAAAACATAAATTCTTTTGAAATCTATAATTGCCTTCCCCATCAACGACGCCAAAATGTTGGTCACTATAGTTTCTTATTAATTAAACAATCAAGTGTTACATAAATTGTCAACCCAAGGAAGTCTGTTTATTTCAAAGGCAATCACACACTGTATATGCTCAATCTCAAAAGAAATCTAGAATTGTAGTAAAAGTACACTAATCACACCTTGCTTTGAATAGACTGAAGTTCTACTTTGAATTATAGTAAAAGAAATCTATCTATTGCAGAGTTTTAAGATTCAAAAGGAAATAACTATCAGAAGAATCTTGGATTACATTAAGAAATAACAACCTAGGAAAAAGGAACTTGTCAGCCCACTGCAAAGAATACGAACTATTTTGTAACAAAGAACAAGACCCTATTCCCCAAAGAAGGAATCTTTAGTACCTGTCTCTGACTATCACACTTTCATAAACTCATCAAACAGAATCACCAATCATAATGATTAACAATTACCGAAGACTAATTATTTTGTAACAAAGAACATGACCCTATTCCCCAAAGCAAGAATCTTCAGCACCTGTCTCTGATTATCACACTTTCATAAACTCATAAATACCAATCAAAATGATTAACAATTATCTAGGAATGAATTGTATGAAAACAATGTAACAATCAGTGGAAACAGAGTTTCAACAAAACAGAGTTTTAACAAGGTACGAATAGAAACAATACTAACATACTAAAGAAACTAATGGGTGAATCTTGTGAAGGAGGTGGGCCCTTTCCTTCTCACAAGATTCCCTAGAAATGAAAGAAACTAAGAAGAAATGCTCAGAATGATTTTTTTATTCATCTGTCAAATGTGTCAAGTTACAATATCCAGTGTGAACACGCTCCTTCTCTGTGATTCGTTTCTATATAGGCCTTTCATAATCCCCCTCTAATGATGATTTATCCACTATTTAAAGAGGAGAATCCTTTTAATTACATGTGTACATAAAAATCCTATTCTTAGTCTGATCTAATCTTCTATGCTGGAATAGGATATTCTAATCTCCCATAGCAAAATGTTGTTACAGTATTTGGAATGGTGTTGGCTTGAGGTAAAATTGTTGTGACCGGTGTAACAACTTCTTTATTTATCTTTTCTTGTTACTACTATTGTAGAATATTGTTTCAGCATCGCAAATCACGGATTGTTTCAGCAATGGGATTTGCGTCCTGTTTGACTATTTCAGCAACGTGGTCTCAAGCAACAACGATGGTTGGTGCTGGCTTAAGGTATGACTGTTGCGGCCAGTGTAACAACTTCTTCTTGTTACTGCTGTATGTGAAATGTTGTTTCAACATCGCAAATCACAGATTGTTTCAGCAATGGAACTTGCATGTTGTTTGACTGTTTCAGGAATGGGTCTTCAAGCAGCAACAGTGTATTAACTGCAGTTCAAACTATTTCAGCAACTATATATTTCTGATTAATGGCTAAGTATGAGAGTAATGTAAAATTACATGTTAAAAAAATTAAACATATAGCAAAGAGAAGAAACATTAAATACCTTTGGAGAAATAGTTTAAGGTGATAATGTAGACTTAAATATGAGTGGGAAAAGGATGTAATGATAGAAAAAAGTATGAGCAAAAAGGTACCTTATAGGGTCCTAACAAGAGTTGAAACTCATGGAGCCCGAATCACAAAGGAAACCTCAACCATTGATGGAGGAAGGAGAGATATGGTACGTGGACCTGAGAGGACAGATCTGAACCATCCATTCAAGAGCACTATTAATATCATGAGATCGACGGTCATGCTCCATTGTGAGGCCAGAACATGGTCGGGCCTTAATTTTTCATGAGTGGGCCGCAATTGAAACCATGGTTTTAGAGAAAGGACACGTGGAGGCTCATGCAGAATTGCGGGGTGAAAAGTAGTTTGGTCTAAACAACCTTTGGACATGCTTGCAATTGCCTGGTCACATGAATCTCATAGCCCAAGGTCATATCATGAAATGGAGCCAATGCTCACTAGACAAAAATCGAGAAGCGCCTTTTGAATAAGCGCTTGGTCACCATCGGTGGTGATGCGAAGGAAGGAGCTAGAAGCCAAAGAATCCATAGTTAACTAGTTGTAACTGACATAGAGGATGAAGAGTCTCGACTTCCAGAGAAGCTAAGGAATCTCAGCATAACGGGCATTTATGATGAAGTCACAGGAAACAGAACCACCAGAGAAGATGAAGAGTTGGCATGATGATCAGAAGATGACTCGATGTGACAAATGCATGTAGAATAGAGAACTGAAGTGATTCTGTTGTCGATCTATGTAGAAGTATTGAAGAGCTACAGTTAACAACCTATAGGGAAAAATAGTGACGCAGTAAAGAGAATGCAGAGGTACTGTGCATGAAGGATGCAGAAGGTGCATAGAGAGTATAAAAACGCAGAACAAAGAATAGATGGGTGTGGCTGTGGAGTGTGGTTTATGTGGGTAGAAGCATGTATTGTGTAGGAGATGAAGCACACATAAGAGACGTTGTTCATAGAATGGAAATAAGACACAGAGCATAAAGCACATCAGAAGCAAGGAACAAAAATGCATATCTGAGAGAAGAACAAAAAGTGCAGCAGACACGAGGAGAGATACATTGATGCAAGAAAAGAATAGGAGTGTAGCATAACAATGATGAGATCAGTAAGCCATAGGTACATGTTTTATCACTATGATAAATTCAAGAAAGCAAAGATTTATATTTCAGGGTGGTAGGGATGTTCTAGGGAGGACTGGTGTCCTCAGAGTTTCAATTAGGTGCTTGAACACAGGGAGTTGTAGCTTCCATCTGGTTGCAACCAGAAAAACTAGGTCGGTAGGGTGGTGCAAGGGAGAATTATTGTTCTTTGTTATACAGGTTTGTTCTTGTGTGATAGGAAGTTGGTTCTTCCATCCAGTTGGTGCTAGAACACTCAGGGAGTTGGTGCTTCCTTCTAGTGTGTGCTATAGAAACTAGAGAGTTTGTGCTCTCAACAAGTTTTTGTTTGTAAAACAAAGGTTGTAGCCTCAAGAGGAGTTGGAGCTCATAAGATTGATAATGTAAAGAAAATAAATATTATGTATCATATCAAGAAGAAGAGGTTTTTCCCTTTATGGGTTTCCTCAGGAAATATCTGTCTCTATATATTTCATGTGTGTGATTGATGTTTAATATTCTATTGTTTAATTCCCTACATCATTGTGATCTTCATTGAGTGTTATATAAAGAGTCTAAATAGGCATAATCGTTTAAGCATAGTAACAAATGATTCACCCCCCCCCTCTCATTTTTCCAACAATTGGTATCAGAGCCAGGTTTTGTTTATTTAAAGTTAGATCAGTAAGTTTAAACATGTCAATCCATGAAGGAACTTCAACCGATAAGGCCCCTCTATTCAATGGAACCAAATTTTCCTTCTGGAAAGTTAGGATGAGAACCTACATAATGGATTTAGGTGTAGATGTATGGGATGTGGTAGACATTGGTTATGTAAAACCAGTTGTACTAGCTAATAAGAATGACAAGCTAGAATTCAGCTTCAATGTTAACACTATGAATGTTATTCTGAGTGGGCTTGCAGAAGAAGAATTTCTAAAATTTATGCACTTAGAAACTGTCAAAGCAATGTGGGACAAACTCATTAAAAGTTATGAAGGTAATGAGAAGGTAAAGGATGCCAAGCTTCAAACCTACATATTACATTTTGAACAACTAAAGATGAAAGAGAAAGAAACTGTTTGGAAGTACTTTCTGAGAGTTGAAGAACTAGTGAATGCCATGACGAGTCTTGGTGAGAAGTTTGAAGATGTAGTTTTGGTCCAAAAGATTTTAATATCTTTTCCAGATAGGTTCAACCCAAAGGTCTCTGCTATAGAAGAACTTAATGATATAAAAACTATGTCTTTTTATTAACTTCTAGGAATGTTGACTACATATGAAGTGAGGATAAGTAAAGATAAATCCACCTCTAGAGAAGCATCATTTAAAGCTGATAAGAATGAGGATTCTAAGCCTGATGGAATTGAAACAAAATTTGTGAGAAGACTAAAGAAAGGATTAGGCAAGTACCAATGCAAATTTTCCTTCAAATGTTTTAACTGTGGAAAGATAGGTCACTTTGCATCTAAGTGTCTACACAAGAAGAAGGATCAGAATTCTCAAGGTGAAAAGAAGTTCAAACCCAAGATATTTGGTAAAAATAAAATTTTATGTGTAAATAATGATGACTCTTCAGAAGACACAGATAGTGACTCCTCGTGTGAAGATAAGGTTAATGACTTTATGATTATGGCCCAAGAGGACTATGATAATAAAAGCACAAGAAGTAATGTTGACGATGAATAAGTTGTGTTTGACCTGGAAGGAGAACTGATGAATGCTCTAGAAGAAATTGCTAGATTCAGATCTAAGAAGAAAAAGAAAAAACAATTGTTGATACAGTTTGAGAAAGACAATAAAGAACCTAATGAATTTGTTTCCCTCATAAAAATGGAATTAGAAGAGGCAAAGAAAATAGAGGACATTCTGAAACAACAGTTATCAGAAAATAAGGCAAGATGTGAAGCCTTAGAAGAAGAGGTAGTAAAAACCAGAAAAGAGATGGAAAAGTTTAAAACATTGTGTCTTCAAAACCTTCCAAGCATTAAAGCCACAACAAAACTAAATGACATTCTGAGAAAAAAGAGATCTATGTTGTTGAAGACTGGTTTAGATTATGTAAATGGTTCAAGAAACAAACAACCATCAAAAAAAGATCCAGTAAAGATGATCAAATTCCAAGTCAGCGGACAATTAGACCATGAGATTACTCTGTCTCCTAAAGCTAATAAAGACAAGATGATCCTTGATAAAAAAACAAGGAGATAAGAATATGGAGCAACAAATTCCAAGAAGAAGGCCATCCTTCAGGTACCAGAATTTCCTTCATGGCTATTGTTTTTACTGTTCTAATTTTGGTCATAAGATTGTAATCTGTCAAATTAAGTTTAGAGACATAGAACTGAGGAGGTAAAGAAATAGACAATATTTACAATGTAGAACTAAGCAGTCAATGAATAGACAACATAGCACCAATTACTTTGACCTACTGAACAATGAGCTCAAATTTTATAACTGTCATAACTTCGGCAATAAAGCTGCTAACTTCCATTTGAAGAAGTACAAGGTAGATCCAAGGATAAATCTTTTAGCTAGAAATGCTTGCACATGAAAAAATAAAGACAGTGAAAAATGTGGTCTAGTACTTTCAGCTCAAAAACAAAAAGACCCCTAGTATATAGACAATGGATGTTCCAAGAACATGACTGGAGACAAATATAAGTTTATGTCTATAAGTAAAATAAAAACAGGAAATGTAACCTTTGGAAATAATGAACCAGGTAGAATCCAGGGTAAAGGGATGGTGATTTTGAGTAATGGTAAAGAAAAATCCCAAGATGTTCTTCTTGTAGATGGGTTGAAACATAATTTTCTGAGTGTAATTCAAATGTGTGATAGAGGATGTGAAGTGGTGTTCACTTCCAAGGATTATAAGATAAAGTCTGTAAACTCAGGACAAATGGTGGCTAAAGTCATAAGGACATAAAACAATGTATATGTACTAAAAGAAGATAAAGAAGAGTGCCATCTAAGAAAACATGATGAAAGTTGGTTATGGCGTAGGAGACTTGGAAATCTAAACTTTGATCACTTAATAAATCTCAAAAATCTTGAGGTAGTAAAAGATCTTCCAAGAATATCAAAACCATAAAACTTTGTGTGTAAACCCTGCCAAGTAGGAAAGTAACCATGACACAGTTTAAATCCAAGAGCTCTACTTCAATATATAAACCACTTCAATTAGTTCATATGGATTTATCTGGACCAAATAGATAGGAAGGCATAGGGAAGGAAAATTACTTTATGTTGATCATTGATGATTACTCCAGACTTACCTAGGTTTCTTTTCTCAAAGAAAAAGTTGAAGCATTTGAGAAATTCAAAATATTTAAGACTTTAACTAAGAATCAAATAGGAAAGAGGTTAAAGGAATTTAGATCGGACAGAGGAGGATAATTTATGTCAAGTGTTTTCAAGAAATTATGTGATAAACATGGGATTAAGAGAGAATACACAATCCCAGGAACTCCACAACAAAATGGAGTAGTTGAGAGGCAACATAGAACAGTTCAACAAATGGCCAGGTGAATGATGAGTGAGAAGAACATTGGTCAAACTTGCTGGGTAGAAGCAATACACACAACAATCCATTTTCTCAACAAGGCTCGCCTTAGACCACATAGTGACAAGACACCTAATGAACTATGGTATGGAAGGCTTGCTTCAATCAAACACTTTAAAGTCTTTGGGAGTAAGTCCTACATAAAGAATAATAATGAAAACCTTAGCAAGTATGATGACAGGGCTAATGCAGGCATCTTCTTAGGATATTCTACCAATAATAAAGGATATAGATGATTTAATAAAAGATTGCATAAGTTAGTTGATTGCATTGATTTAAAGGTTGATGAAGGAGTCCTAGAAAGAGAGGTGAGAAATGAGCCTACTATAGAGGACATAGCTGAAACTAAATATGAGCAAGTCCAAGAATCAGATGGAGAAGAGACACCCAGACAAAAAGATTCAGGACAACAATCAACATCAAATCCTTCCTCTAGAATTACTCACGAGAATCATCTTGAAAGTTAGATAATTGGTGAGAAAGACAAAGGTGTACAAACCAGGAGAAAGATAATCAAAGACATCGAGCAATCACATATGGCCTTCATACCCATGGTGGAACCCAAGAACTTCAAAGAAGCCAATGAAGATGTAAATTGGTTAAAATCAATGAATGAGGAACTGGACCAGATTGAAAAGAATGACACTTGGGAACTCATTCCTAGGCCAACAAATAAAAGTGTAATAGGATCCAAATGGGTCTACAAAAATAAGATGAATGAGCAAGGAAATATTGTAAGAAATAAGGCAAGATTAGTCTGCAAAGGATATGCTCAAATAAAAGGACCGGACTTCGATGAAACATTTGCACCTATAGCAAGATTAGAATCTATTAGAATGTTTTTGGCCTATGCCTGTCATAAACAGTTTAAAGTCTATCAAATGGATGTCAAGACATCTTTTCTAAATGGAGATCTAAAAGAAGAAGTCTATATGGAACAAACAGAGGGTTTCCAACTATCAGATAAACCTGACTTTGTCTGCAAGCTGAAGAAAGCCTTATATGGGTTGAAACACGCTCCTTGTGCCTGGTATTAGAGGTTGGATACTATCTACAAGACAAAGGGTTCAAGAGAGGAACAATTGAAAACAATATATATATATCAAAACAGAAGGTAATGATCTTCTCATTGTGTTGGTCTATGTAGATGACATCATCTTCGGTAGTAATAATGTTTCATTGGTAAAATGTTTTGATTCTGCCATGCAGTTTGAATTTGAAATGTCTATGATAGGGGAACTGCCATTTTTTCTTGGCCTACAAATTGCTTAGAGGTCTGAAGGAATATTTATTTCTCAAGAAAAATATCTAAGAGAAATGTTGAAAAGGATTCAAATGGAAGATTCTAAACCTATGAGCACACCTATGGTCATTGGATGTAAGTTAAGAAAGGATGATGATTCACCTAATGCTGATCAAAGTTAATATAGGTCTATGATAGGAAACCTATTGTACATCAAAACATCTCATCCAGACATAATGCATGTTGTTGGAATGGTAGGAAGGTATTAGGACGCACCTAAACATAGTCATTTGTTAGTTGTCAAAAGAATATTTATGTACTTGAAAGTTACAATGGACTATGGCCTATGGTATCCTAGGAATCAAAATTTTCAACTATCAGTCTATTCAGATGTTGATTGGGCTAACTATGTGGATGAAAGGAAAAGCACAAGTGGAGGTGCATTCTTCTTAGGAGATTCCCTTGTATCATGGTTGAGAAAGAAGGAAGGTTCCATTTCCTTATCAACTACAGAAGATGAATACATTGTAGCTGCCACATGTTATACCCAAGTATTGTAGATGATTTAGACACTTTCCGACTTGGAGGTAAAATGTACTGCACCGATCCCAATTCATTGTGACAATACGAGTGCAATCAGTTTGTCAAAGAACCCTGTGTTTCACTCCAAGACTAAGCATATACCCATCAAGTATCACTTATTGAGAGAATAGGTGACCAACACTATTGTTTCTTTACATTATATTCCTTCCAAAGATCAGATTGCTAATATCTTCACTAAATCGCTTGCAAAATCTTAGTTTGAGTATCTACGCAACAAGTTCAGCATGAACCCATTATCAACCTAAGAGGTTCCATCCTATCAAGGGGAGTATTTATTAGTTGAATATATGATACCTCTGAAAAGTACTGTAATAGCTCAGGGGGAGCATGTTTTCTTTGACATTGATGTCAAAGGGGGAGAAAAGGTGTGTTATGGATGCTACAGTTGGAGATCTAAGTAGAACAATGCAGTCCTTCAGGGTTTCCATCAATTCCAAAGGGGGCGATCGTTGGAATTTTTATAGGCAGTGTGTGGTTATCATTCATGGAAAAATCAGAGTGTGCATTGATGGAAAAACAGGAATAACGTAAGCTCAGCTGATGAAGCAAACATTATGCAAAGATCAAAGCTCAAGAAAGATAATGTTATAAGATTCATAGATGAGATCTCATACATCAAGGCTCACAGAAGGATAAAAGGTTGTGGCCTTTTACACTTAGAGATTTGATAAATCCAAAGCTCGGGAGGAGGAGTGGCAATGGTCGTTGGACCACCAATCCTAAATACCTGATGTCCATTAGATCAAAGTCCAGTGACTAGAGGAAGCGAAAAGAAGAAGTACAGTTCTAATCCGTTGGATTTGAGCTCTGAGGACCAACAGTCATTGGATCCAGTATAATTGCGAAGAGGATAATGACCGAGAGCCATCCTCCAACTCCGCGAAATGAGAAATCGCAATGAGATATGAACTGTTGGATCTAGAGGACACATGGTAAGAGATCAACATTTTGTTGACTCACGAACTGGAAAATTCAAAGGTGAGTAGTCCTCCAACTTCATGAAATGCAAAGTCTCGATAAGATCCGGACCATTGGATCATATAGGGTTATGGGACGTTGATCTAGAGAAAGTTTCAAAAAATCAAAAAATTGAGAGACGAGAGAAGGGATGTGAGTAGTCCTCCAACATCGAAATGTGAAGTCCCAATAATATCTAGACCATTGGATCACAGAAGGTTGTGGGTCGTTGATATAGAGTATTTAGGATATTGGTAGTTGGAAGAGTCAGGGTTGGCTCATGTTAAAACACCCGACATGTGAAGTCACGATTTTATCACAACTGTCAGATCAAGTTCATGTGGAAGGATAGGATAAGCTAGCAAAGTTGCATCGTAGAAAGATCGAGTCGTCGATCCAAGATCCTGATCAAATGAACAACATTCTCTTCGAATATATATATATATGCAAGGAGTTTACACTTAGGAAAGTTTGAGACTTGAAATCTATGGAATGTGACATTCCATCAACCGTCGGATCTGGAGATCAGACAATGACCATTAGATTGTGGCAGACCACGTCAACAGACAATGTCAGGAAGAATATGTGGCAGACTACGTCAACAAGGAAATGTGGAACAATCAAACAATTACAAGTGTCAAGTTGATTCGACATTTCAGGTACATGGAAATCACAAATCCAAGTGACACGTGGAAGCTGCTCGACTCATGAAACGTCATCAAGTGATGCAAGAGTTACATCACTCCGAGAGTTTTTATTAGGGATTTTTACCACTAGTACTCACACAAAGACTCGAAGTCTCGTAGTGGAGGATAATCATTGGATTAAAGAGGACACACGTCGTTGGATCCTGCACTCCGGGTAAAATGCTCCGGGAGAAAACGCGAACTTAAGAATTGAAACTCTCGGAGCCTAGATCGCGAAATCAATCTTGTTCATTGGTTTGGAGGGACACATGTCATCTAATCGCTAAGACCTAGGATCACTCATGGATAAAGGAAATAAGGAAGAACTGTCGATTGAAGAGGACAAATGTCAGCTAATCTTCCATTCCATAAGATATCCATTCAGCAGCAACATGGCTTGAGAGTTGAAACTCCTGGAGCCTGGATCACGAAGGAAAACTCAACCTTTGATGGAGGAAGGAGAGATATGGTCCATGGATTTGAGAGGACATATATGAATCATCCATTCAATACCACCGTCAAGATTGTAAGATCGTAAGATCGTGCTCCATTGTGGGGCCAGAACATGCTCGGGCCATAATTTTTCATTTGCGGGCCGCAATTGAAACCATGGTTTTGGAGAAAGGACGCGTGGAGGCTCATGGTGAATTGCAGGGAAAAAATCAGTTTGTTCTAAACCACCTTTGGATGTGCCCACAATTGCTTGGTCACATGAAGCTCATTGCCCAAGGTCATATCGTGAAATGGAGCCAGCGCTCACTAGACAGAAATCGGGAAGCACCTTTTGAATAAGTATTTGGTCACCGTCAGTGGTCATGCAAAGGAAGGGGTTATAAGCCAAAGAAGTCATAGTTGATTGGCTTTAACTCATAGAGAAGACGAAGTCTCTCGAATGCAAGAGAAGATAAGGAATCTCAGCATAACGGGCACTAATGATGAACTCGCAGGCAACAGAACCGCCAGAGAAGATGAAGAGTTGCCATGATGATCAGGAGATGATGCGATGTGAGAAATGCATGCAAAACAGAGAAGTGAAGTGACTCTGTTGTCGAGCTATGCAGGAGTATTGAAGAGATGCAGTGAACAACCTGTAGGGAATAACAATGACGCAATGAAGAGCATGCAGAGGTATTGTGCATGAAGGATGCCAAAGGTGCACAGAGAGTATAAAAACGCAGAACATAGAATAGATGGGAACTGTTGTGGAGTGTGATTTATGTGGGTAGAATCATGCAGTGTGCATGAGATGAAGTGCACAAAAGAGACATGGTGCATAGAATGGAAAGAAGACACAGAGCATAAAGAGCATAAGAAGAAAGGAACAAAAATGCATATCTCATAGAAGAATAGAAAATGAAGTAGACGCGAGGAGAGAGACACTGACACAGGCAGAGCATAGAAGTGTAGCAGAACAATGATTAGAGTGGTAAGCCATAGATAAATGTTGTATCACTATGATAAATTAAATAAATAAAAGATATATATTTCAGGGTGGTAGGGAGGTGCTAGAGAGGACTAGTGTCCTCAGAGTTTCAAGTGGGTGCTTGAACACAGGGAGTTGTAGATTCTATCTAGTTGCAGCCAGAAAGACTAGGGTGGCAGGATGGTGCAAGGGACAACTATTGTTGTTTGTTATACAAGTTGGTGCATGTGTGACAGGAAGTTAGTTCTTGAACACTCAGGGAGTTGGTGCTTCCTTCTAGTGGGTGCTAGAGAAACTAGAGAGTTGGTGCTCTCAGCAAGTTTTTTTTGTAAAATAGAGGTTGTAGCCTCAAGAGGAGTTGGAGCTCATATGATTGATAATGTAAAGAAAATAAAGATTATGTATCATATCAAGAAAAAGAGGTTTTTCCATTTATGGGTTTCCTCAGGAAATATTTGTCTCTAAATATTTCAGGTGTGTGATTGATGTTTAATATTTTATTTCTTACTTCCCTGCATCATTGTGATCTTCATTGATTGGTCTGTAAAGAGTCTAAAATGGACATAATCGTTTAAGCACAATAACAACTAATTCACCCCCCCCCCCCTCTCAGTTGTCCAACATGGGCATCATACGACAATATTGGTGCTAACTAGGGTGCGTATGAAGGTTAGGAACTATAGAATAAGTTAGGATGTGGAAAAGGAGTGGATAATTTTGCAACCAGAGGTGATCAAGCCTAAGGTGGCGCAACAATAGAATGGATAGTTAATAATGCAAGATGAGAAATGCAAAGAAGAATCTATCCCTATATGTCATTCTGGGAACACATACCTCAAGTTATGTGGAAGTCACCATCTTCATAAAAAAAGTCCCATTAATCATGTTAACACATGTAAACTAGATTATGGGGGTCAAAATGCATAGTGAAATAAAAAATTAAAAAAATTGGGGGATTTTTTTTATATGATACATACAAAACAAAAATCACTAACACCACACACCTATATACAAGGAACTACACATTATAACAATTTAGGTGAATTAGAGCCCAATTCTAGGCTCTAGACAAGGATCTTTTTCATAATCAATGAACGTGTGAGCCAATGTTGGCATCATATTGCTTACCATGTTAGGGCCATGCCAAATATGAATAAATTTATGCATATAAAGATACTCATTTTGAGTAGTATCATGAGCTACAGAATCTCCATTATGGGCTCCATCAAGACATGAAGGAAAGTTCCGGAAAAGATATCCAAGGGAGAAAAGGGTCAAGATTGGGAGGTCCACTAGATTTTTGAGAAAATGCCCCAAGTCTTGGGTCATAACATAACATGATAACTCTCATTAGTGCCAAATCAACTAGGATTGATTCTCGATGATGCTCATATTCCCTAGGATTTTGTATGGAACCCATGATTTCCAAGATGGCCTCTTATGAAGGAAACTCAGTACCTAATAAATTATGTGAATGCGAAGAGTCAACAACTTGCTTGGGCGGAGTATGTTGATCACACTTCATATGAGGATGGAGGTGTTTACTAGTATTAGTTGATGTTTATGAGATTGTTGGAACGACAATATCAACAATGGTGGGTGGCAGGGAAGCTCCATATGATTCAACATACGTGGGATGAGGTACCACCCAATGATCAATAAAACTAAGGGATCCATCAGTAAATGATGAAATCATGTTTATAGGAGTAGTGTTCGCAGTAGGATATGGTGGGGGAAGGGAAGATATACCCATAAGAGAAGGATATTTTAACATCTCTTTACAAACATTGAGATAAGACTGTTGGGTATCATCGACGAAGGGAACATTAGACCCCACATTGGATCCAAGGTATGGGGTACATAGTGCAAGCTGATCTATCGTCACTATTCTCCCTTCGTGAGGGAAAAATAGGGCCCTCAAGGATGATGAGAAAATTGAAATGATATCATAGAACCAAGTACGCCTGAGTAGCAAATTGTACTCCCTAGGTGCATTGATTACCTCCATGACAAGAAGACAATATTTCCACCTAACTCGATGGGTAAGGTGGTGATTATTCCATGATGATGGAACGTGGGTCCATCGAATTCTTTCAATATTTTTGTATATGTGTCGAGCTTACAAGAGACAATGGCCCTCTAACAAAAAATTGACATGATGCAAGTCGAGGCTCCATCAACCACTATTTGAAAGATGTTTTTCCCCATCATGTGCACTTTTATCTACAAGGAAACTTGATGGGAGATCCTATGAGTAACCTGATCAGAATGAAATGCCATCAAATGTGGCTCCTATGAATCAACCCTACCTATAGCTAACAACAAGGATTTATGTTGCGTTGGTTAGCTTTGGAGAAATTCAAGGGAAGACATGGCACAATGTTCTTAGGACAAGTCTTCCACAATGTTGTAGTTGTGGGAAGCCCAGGTGTTTGAATTATGTGTCATTTTTCGAAGAACTCACTTTGGGGGGTCAAGAAAAATGTCAAAATATGGATTATAAATTTAAATAGGGACACTAGGATAGGATGCATATGTTGCCTCACGCACAAAAAGAATAGGATTGAATGTGTCATAGTTATTTGCTCGTGTTTGTAAATTTACCATGTGGTCAAACATGAATAGAGAATCATTTGAGGAAGACCTCTCATGGTGAGGGGTACCTTCCATGCCCCCTTTATGAGGGGAATAACTTGTTGCAACCATGTGTTGCATTTGAGGGGGGAAAGGATGAGTTAAAACAATAAGTTGTTAGGATCCCTTATACTATGCCAAAAATGTATGGACCTCATACTTTTGAGGAGACTAATTAGTAAGGTGGTCCTCCCACCAAATTGTAAGGGGAAACTAACTCTTTTTATTCTCTTTAGTTCCTCCATCTCGAGTGTTTTAGGTGGGAGCAATCCCATTCTTAGAATTGGAATTTTTCTTCTTATTATGATTCTTCTTTCCTCTAGGTTGTTTAGGATTCTTTGCTTTCATGGACTACACCGAATCCATCTCGGAGGTCTAATTAGGGACCATGACATTTTGATCACTAGTGCCAAAAGTCGATGATTTGGATGAAATAGTCATGTGACCCACTTGGTCAGCTAATTGGTACACAGAGGCATGGGAAAAAAACCAACCACACCATCGGCATGGGGTCTCGGATTTATATTCTTTAGATCATTCAACGACGTAGGAGCATGCCGAATAATGTCATAAAGGGTACCTAATTGAGAATAGATCAAATCTATGTTTTGGGCACACATTATAGCTTTCTCCTCGGTAACCACCCCAACCATAGCCAAATCCCTATCAATGGGTGGAAGGAGGGATTTGGTGAACCATTCCATTAAGATATTATCCGTTATTTTTGTCTTGATCATTTTACGCCTTCATCACCACTCATGTATATGATCAAAAATGTGAGTTGCAATATCTTGACACATTGATGCCAAAAACTACATTCATATATCATACCTAATGGGAAGTTTGTAATGCATAAGGAACTCCATTGCCAATTCGTTGAATCTTTTAAAGGAACCACCTTGTAATTCAATGTACCATTTGGCAGCAACTCGATTCAGGGATCTCAGGAAAATACACAACCTCACACTATCATTCATCAAGGAACTGGATGAACACCATAAGTGATAAGTTATTATGTGTATAGAAGGGTATTTCTATATTATCATCAAATTTAGAGATATATGATGGGAGCTTAGAAGGCATGGCCAATGATGAAGTGTTGGTGGCTATAGTTTCATTCTAGTTTCATTCTTCAATCACATCAAATCAGGTAAGTCTAATATTGCGAGGAAAAAAATGACATATGATCAAATGAATAGGAAGAGGGAGGTGAAGTCTCTGTTATCCCAATTGAACCTTGTGGTCCCCCTATGCTTTTTCTACTAGAGGGTTGAGGCACTACCAAAGAGTGAGTTCCCCTAGGGATGGTGGCACTTCCAGGAGAATCGTTTCTTCTTGGACTAGAGGTTCCATCAAGGGGATTTCCCCCAGGGATAGGTATAGAACATCCAGGAAAAATGTTCCCAACATTAGTCCTAGGGGAAAACCCCCCAGAACCAGAAGTATTTATGAAGGGAAAAGCTTCCCATGCTTAAATGTTCGCCCCTATGAATTTTCCCCCAGTGAAGGGTGTGGAAACCCATGGGAAGTTAAATCCTCCAAAAGTACTAGTGCCCCCATCCTAACTAACGAAAACCCCAAAACCACTAGGAATGTTCCATCCAAAAGGTAAACTAGCACCTCACGATATTAGGCTACTCATAATAATGGTGGAGGTGGAAGGAATTCCACCCCCCATGTTGAAATGAAGACTTGCCCCCCCCACTAGAAGAAGATCTAAAGGCGGGCATTGGAATATACAATTTGGGTGTAGAAAAACTAGGTAAACTAGCAAATGGAAAAGATGACATGACCGGTGTCCCCTAGATTGAGGAACCTATAGAAAATCGTATGGATGGTGTATTTCTGATGGTGCTAAGGGAAGGTAATGCGTACATCACTGGGAGTCTCCCAGTCCCACTTGAGGATGGGCTCAATGACTTAGCTACACTAGACAAAACAAATTGATCCTATCATGATGGGAGGGGTACTGGACAAAGAAAAATGCTCACTGAAGATCTCCCTTGCTTGGATAATTATGGGTGTATATGGCCCAGTCATAGGAGGGTTAAAAATTGATGGAGGACATTCATCTTCCACTTCTACTTCGACAAAACCAGTCTCATAAAACAAATGTTGAGGCCTTTCAAATTCACAGTCACCTATCTCATGTTGCTTGAGAGGTGGTTGAACTTATGTGATTGTCTCAAGTACTCGTAATAGACGAGACTGGAGTGATGATTAATCCAGGATCAAAGTATTATGTGCAAATAAAAAAAAAAATCAACCTAAGGCCAATCTAGAGTTTGAATAAAATATCATACCCTTACTAAATATAATGCAACAACAACAAAACCATTGGCTTAGGGGACTTCCAAAAACCAACCCTATAGGGGAGATGAATTCCCCACAAGATTGGCTAGAGAAAGTATGAGGAGAAGTTATGCTTATTTATGTGAAACAATCCTGAATGATCCAAGAACCTTTTATTAACGTGGGAAACCTACGGGGGAAATTAGACCATGAACAAACATTTTCTCCAAGTACTACATGAACATCCCACTTACAGTCACCTATGTGGCTACCTAGGAAAGGTCACTAAGGCCACCACCTCACAATCAATGATCAGGTGAATAGTCATAAGTCCAACTGTACATAAGGGTAGGGTAACTAAGTCTAAAGCTCCAAATATGTTACACCAATGAAACCCCCTTATACATAGAAATTGAAGTGATACAACAAACACCAAAACAAGCAGAGATAAGTAATCTCCCTACTTTCCCCAATGCAACCTCATGCTTGACTCCTATTTTAGAGGAGTTGTTTGACACACTAGTTGCAAGAATGGATTTATCACTCTTTAATGCCTCTATATTTTGTTTTTTGGCCTTGGAGAGTTTACTCTCCAATCTTAATCCAAGGCCCTAAAACTTTCTAATGTTGGTTTACTAAAAAGGAAAAATGTCTACTTGATTTTAGATTACACAATTTGTTTTTATGGTTGTTATTTAAGTCAAATCTGGGAAATGGATGAGACTTTTTGTGATGTTTGACTCTTAACCCAACCAAACAATGCAAAGATGTCAATGTGGTTCATTCAATTCAATGAATTATAGCTATGGCTAGGAAAGAGACATTTTCCTTTTCTTTGCAAACTTTAGAAACACAACCTCACACACCACGAAACCTTACAAACAATTAAACCTAGTATTATCCAAAATGGAATCCAAATACTCTCACAATGTACTATGATTCTAATGCTTCAAGAAAACAAAAGCATGCAAAGAAATTTTGGTTTTGTTCTTTTTCCAAAGAGAATGAAAAACAATTCTTAGACTAATCAAGAATCTAAATGCAAATGGAAAACACCAAACAAAAAGCACATGGCTATAGGAAATTGGAAATGATGCTAAGCAACCCACTCTAATGCCACTACAAATATCTCACCCTAAACTCACTTCAAGGAGTAGATCTAGTAATGAATAAGACTTAAAAAAGGGAAAACTAATGCAATCTGTATGACACATTACTAGATATGTTTAGATCAGTTGGGTTCATTTTCAAACTTAACAATATCACTAGATAGAAAATAGGCCTATCCATGCAATCCAAAACCGATAACACAATCACACCCCAAGCAACAAGTGAAGATAAATTATGTGACTAGATAACTCAAACAAAGGTAAATGCTTCACAAAATAGATCCACATAGACCCCTGGGACCAGATAGATCATATATTATATCTGAAGTTTGGAAATACTGCAATTTCCCGTATTTAATGGGATCACTGTGTCACATGAGTGGTTCAATATGGGACTATAGTCACGTGACCCCTATAATGCAACAAGCAACTATGAAGAAAAAGTGTTTTCTTACAAAAAGGATCTACTCCAGATCTGTGAGATATGTATCAAATCTACTAGATCTAAGTGATATAGACCTATAGAAGAATATATGAACAAGAAAATGAATCAAAAATAGAAAATAGAGGGTATCCATGAGAGCGATTCTAGAGAAGAATCAAAATATAATTCCCTAGTGGATTTACCAGTTCTGTTAAGGGATAAATCTCATAGGAATCTCACGGGATGGATGTAAAGATCTCCCTAGGATCTTCCTATTGATCCTAGATAGAAAGAGGGCTAGATTCTTATGTCTTTCCTAGACTCAAGAAGATAAAATCCCAACCAACCTAAGGAGTGGTATAGATAGCATACCTGAATTTGTAGGTTGTCCTTCGTATATCCCAATTGATGCATATCAAAAGTTCCCTCTCCAGTCTCCACAATATACTTCATGCACATAAATAACAAACAATGCCTTTGCACCTCTCTACTTGGTGTTAGAATCCTTGATCTACTTGTATCTAATCTTATCTATACTAAATTAAACCATATCCAAACATTTGCAACTGAAATAAAAACTTGTTCAGGGGGGGGAACCAAAGATCTATTCATTAACATGAAGAAATTGCATCAATTCATACCTTGGATGTTGATGCTTCCTCCTATGGCTCCTTGCTTCTTGTTTCTCCTCAGCTTCTTGATTAGACAAGGAAATATGATTTATTTCTATTTTGAATAGGAAAATACCCTCTACAAATAGACAACATAACTCTACAAATGATTCTTCCTCCAAGCTCAACAATAACCTTCATTATATATATCCTTTGAAGAGGCTTGGGAGAGCTTCTAGATCATCTAGAATCCAATAGAAACTTTAATGATGTGAGTTCCTAGGCTCATGACATGAAGATGCAACTCACCCATTGCTTAGGTCTTTGTAACTCGTCGAATATAGAAGGTTTGAGAGATAGTCACATAATGAACTACTGATTTCTAGTGATTATATCCATTTGATGTCCCCTATGTGTCCATAGACGACCCTAAAAATAACCTAAAACTCAAGCACAATATGTGTTTGGGATATGTCCTTATGTTATATTCCCTTATGTCATATAGGGTGGATATTAAGGATATAACACTTTCTCTTATAGTGTCCAACATATACCCAGATTAGATCTCAATTTCAAAATATTTGTCACACTACAAACCTTCTAACTCAACAAAACTATGGTGACCTTGGGACACTGCTCGTACTGTTGTTGGAGAAACAAAAATGCACTAATATTATTTCATATAAAGTAGTAATAAATTTATATTTATTATTGGGTTTTAGGATGAAGTAGTTTTATGGATTATTTTGATTCATTTATACAATTAAGTAGAAATAAATTTCTATTTATTATTGGGCTTTAGGATGAAGTAGTTTTATGGTTTATTTTTATTAATTTATGCATTAAATTTTTTATATAGGTTACATGATATATTTAGTAGCACTCAATTGAGACACTCCCCTAATAGTTAAAAATATGTATTTCTTTTAAAAAGATCACATGTTCAAATTTAAAGATGATATTATACATAATGAAAGACATATCTCTTGGAAATAGTAGTTATAAGTTAGAGAGATTTACACCTCCACGGATTTCTCAGTAAGTCAATTTGTCAGGGTACAATTACGGTTCATTAGTTTATGCATACGTTTACACAAACTTAGTTTTGTCAGTCGACAAGCAGGGGAGTTATTTAAGGAGCCAATCTTTATCTTTTTTGATCTCTATTAAGTAGATAGAAGTCAGTCATATATATTGTTGTCTTTAATGCTTGAGTCGTTTACCTTCTATAAGAAGTTCCAGTCTCAATTTTATCTATATATGTTTGAGTCTGTAGGTAGTCTAAACTAACGAACAAAGAATGTGTTAGTCAATAGAAGAAGCAACAACCGTTGTGAAGGTTGTAAGGAAGGTGTGAGAGCACAAGATCAGTGTTTGTAAGTATGAAGAAGTTGTTGGAGCTGAAGCTCTACATTTTCAGTACATTTTGTAACTGTGCATAGCACCAATTCTATAATACAACGCGCAACACTTAAATTAGTAACAGATCAGTTATTTATGTATGAATGATTTAAAGTCTTTGAATCCTGTCATATATTCAAAAAATATAAATTTTAGTATTAGCAAGTTTCTTTAATACACCACGCAAAGAAATCATGCATAACATTGTTTTGACATGGCACATAGTTTATATTCAAGTTAGTCACCATGCAGAAAGTTCTAAAAAATCAGAACACAACATTGAGTTGCACAAAAGTATATTGTGCACTGCAGATCCGAGATTTGGTATCAGAGAAAGGTGATCAGAGCAATTTTTATTAGAACATGATTATAAGAGAAGAAACTATGTTAAAAGGTGAAATATGGCTTATACTTCAAATCTAAAACCTACCACCTTTACAGGGAAAAGCTATGAGTTATGGTCCTTGGCTATGAAGGCATTGTTCCAAGGTCAATATGTATGGGAGATAGTCAAGAATGCTACGTGGAACAATCAGATCATACAATGTATAAGGCACTCACAAAAGATGAGAAGGATTCCTTGAAACATCAAAGGAAGAAGGATGGAAAGACGATGTTTTACATACTTCAAAACATACATGAGAGCATACTCCTAAGATTTGCATCAACAAAGAAAACCAAGGAAGCATGTGACATATTACAAACCTATTATAAAGGTATGGACAAAATCAAGAATTCAAAACTACAAATTCTTAGAAGAGATTTTGAAACTCTGTCAATGAAAGATATAGATTCAGTAAATTCCTTTTATACCCATGTTGTTGGCCTGATAAATCAGATTAAGTCTCATGGAGAAAATATAGAGGCAGGGATGATTTTAAGGATGGAAATTTATTTTAAAATGTAGAAACCTTGGCAAATCTTATTAATCCTTCATATTCCAACTATAAATGTTTGGCGATATTTTTGTAAAAACATTCAAATTTCTGAGGATTTTATATAGATTGTATAAAATTTTGGCTATTTTTAAGTTAAAATAATTTTATCCTATAGAATTTGGGCAAATCATTTTTAGAATAGTGAACCCTTTTTTGGTAAAAACCATGGAAAATTAGCCCATGAGTGAAATTTAGCCCCTAAAATCATCCCTGTATAGAGGATAGAAAGGTTTTTGAGAAATTAATTAGGATTGTTCCTCCTAAATTTGATACCCTTGTTGTGACTCTTGAAAAGAACAGATACCATAGTTAATTTAGTCAAGATGAACTGCAAGCGTCCCGCATTACTCATGAACATAGATTAAATAGGTCAAATGTCATTAGCAAATGATTTTTCCGCACAATCATATATAATACATGGGAGAGGAATGGGGAAAGATAACTCTAGAGGTAGAGGAAGGAGTTATTTCAGAGGTGGACACAGTAGCAGTCCTGGAAATACTGGTGGAAGAAGTGAAAATCCAAATAACAATTAGTCAAGTAATCGGAAATTTGATAAATAAAATATCCAGCTCTATTTCTATAAAAAGTATGGACATTATGCATACGAGTGAAGAAAGACATAGTATAATTAGAATAAGAAAGGTCAAGATGAGTCACACATCACAAATAGTCCCTCCAACCCTATGTTTATGGCTCATGTTGAAGTAATGCCTATAATTTCCCGAGTTGAAGGCAAAATTGTTCAAGAAAGTACATGTGACATATGGTATCTAGATTCAGGGTGTAGTAGTCACATGATAGGAAACTTAGAATTGTTTTCTAGTTTGGATAAGTCAGTCCAAACTAAAGTAACACTTGGAACATATATCTAAGTCACTGTCTTAGGAAAAGGCAGTATAAAAATTTTAACTAAGAAAGGGGAGAAAAAGGTTATTCCTGATGTATATTATGTTTATGTTCTGAAGAATAATCTGATGAGAACATGACCATTGTTATAGAAAGGATATAGAATCTACATGGAAGATAATCATTGTGTGATTATGGGAAGATACCAAGCAATCAAATTATTATAAGAATCTAGATGACAAGTAATTGAATGTTCCCATTGACATTGAAGCCAGCCAAGAAGAAAAATACAACACAAGCTATTGGTAAAGAAAAATATGTGCATTTAGACACTGCATTTACAACAGAAAGTGCACGTAGGTCCAAGGAAGGAAATACTAGTGCGCATACTACTAAGCGAAAATAAGATAGTGGTGCAGAGATGCAGGCAACATTCCAATCTGAAGTGTAGGATGATTCCTGGCTATGGAATTTCATATTTAGACATTTAAACTTTGGAGGTCTAAAGCTGCTACACATAAAGGATATAGTAAAAGGTTTTCCATTAATTGAAAAACCAAAAATAATATGTGAAGGTTGCATCTTGGGAAAGCAACATAGAGAAGTGTTTCCAATTGGAAAGTCATATAGAGAAAAAGATCCACTAGAAATTGCACATTCAGATATTTGTGGACCAATGAAAACACTATCTATAGGAGGAAGTACTTAGTTTCTAACGTTCATTGATGATTTCTCAAGAAAGACATGGATTTATTTCTTAAAACATAAATCTAACGCATTGGGTTGTTTTCAACAATTTAAATCACATGTGGAGAAGCAAATTGTTTATTACATCATGTTTCTGAGAACTGATAGAGGAGGAGAATATGTCTCAAGAAAATTTTAGAACTTTTGTAAATTTCATGGCATCTACAACAATTCACCACGCAGTATACACCACAGCAGAATGGTGTCGTATAAAGGAAGAATCACAACATCATGGAAATGTCGTGCAGTATGTTGGCAACTAAAAAAAATTCAAATGATTACTGGGATGAGGCAGTAGAAATTGTAGTATACATCATGAACAAATGTCTGACAAAGAGTGTGAAGAACAAAGTTGCTCAAGAAGCCTGGCCAGGTATGAAGCATAATGTGGTGCACTTAAATTTTTTTGGTTGTGTTGCATACACACATGTTCTAGATGAGCTAAGAAAGAAGTTGGACAAAAAAGGACATAAATATATATTTGTTGGGTATTCTAAAGATACAAAGGCATACAAGTTGTATGACCCTGTTGCAAGAAAAATCACAATCAATCGCGATGTTTAATTTGTGGAGAATGAAGCAAGCGATCAAAGCATAACAAAGACAATTAGAATTATTGATGACATTGGTCATGATGAAACAAAATATGAAGTGGTTCAAACACCATGTACAAGTCAGTGTGTAGTTATTTCTACTTCTGGAACTATGACACAAAGTGCAACACAAACTACTCTATTATGATTGACATGTGCACAGTCCACACCAAGAGTGCAACAAACTCTAGCAATCATTCCAATTAGTTCTACATCTCCAGATCCAACATTAGCAAGTTTGTTATGAAGAAAGGAAAGAAGTTTGCGCGACATCTATAATGTTGACACAACAAATTCATTTTTAGTTTTTTCTCTGTTTCACAAATAAATGATCCATTAACTTTTGAAGAAGTTGTCAAAGATGATGTATGGGAACAAGCCATGGATGAAGAAATCAGGTGCATAGAGAAAAACCAGAAATGGAAATTGGTACATGTACCTAAAGACAAGGATGTGATAAGTGTCAAGTGGATTTATAAAACCTAACAAGATGAAAAAGGAAATGTGTAGAAGCACAAGGCAACACTAGTTGTAGGAGGTTTTACACAACAATGTAGACTTGATTTCAATGAAACATTTGTGCCCGTTGTGCGCATGGATACATTCAAAACTGTGTTAGCCATTGTTATGCAAAACAAATGGCATGTTTATCAAATGGATGTAAAGCTAAAAAAATTTAATGGACATTTAGAAGAAGAAGTATATGTAGAACAAACACAAGGCTATGGGATTCCAGGACAAGAAAACAAAGTATACATATTGAAAAAGGCATTGTATGGATTAAGGAAAGCTCCTAGAGCCTGGTATAGTCGCATAAATTCTTACCTCACACAAAATGGATTTGAGAGAAGTGAATGTCAGCCAACTTTGTACATCAAAGCAAATCAGCAAGGTAACATGTTAATTGTTTTTTTATATGTAGATGATTTGAATTTTACATGTGATTTTGGCATAGAAGAATTTAGGTCAGTCATGAAGGATGCATTTGAAATGAATAATTTGGGGCTTATGAGATATTTTTTGGGTGTCGAAGTTCATCGGTTCAAATATGGTATATTTATTTCTCAATCTAAATATGCTCATAAAATTATCAAAAGATTCAACATGATAAATTCCAAGGCAACCCCAACACCCGTTATAACAGGATTGAAGTTAAGAAAGGAAGATGAAGGGTCCAAGGTGGATCCCACACTATTTAAAATGATGGTAGGCAGTCTTATGTATTTAACAACAACAAGGCTTGATATTATGTATGGACTGAGCCTAATTTCAAGGTTCATGGAAACTCCAAAGAATCACATTGGAAGGCACGAAAGAGAATTATGAGATATGTGAATGGAACAAAAGATTTTGGCATTAGGTATTCAACTTCAAAAGATTTTAGACTTATTGTATACACTGAAAATGATTGTGGAGGCAACATAGATTGCAGGAAAAGTATCTATGAGTACATATTTCATTTTGGAATAGGTATAGTGTCATGGAAATTAAGGAAGCATCTCATAGTGACTCTTTCTTCAGCAGAAGCTGAGTACATTGCAGCTACAAGTGCAGCTTGTCAATCTGTTTGGATGAGAAGAGTGTTAAAATATTTGTTGCATGAACAACATGAACCAACAACAATATTTTGCGACAATAACTCTGCCATCATGTTATCAGAGAATCATGTGTTTCAGAAGAAAACCAAGAACATTGATACAATGTATCATTTTATCAGAGAATTGGTGAATAACAAAGAGATCTGTTTAGAGTTTTGTAGGTCAAAAGAACAAATTTGAGACATATTTACAAAATCTCTACAAAGAGATGCATTTCATCATCTGTGCAGTAGTTTGGAAGTCTGTACAATGACAAATGATTGACAGTTGATGCAAATTCAAATTTTTGATGTAATTTATTTCGTGTCATGTAAATCCCACCTACTTATAATTAAGGGGAGTGATGGAAATAGTAATTACAAGTCAGTGAGCTTTACGTCTCCACCGATTTGTTAGTCAATTTGTAAGTCTGCAACTACAGTTCATTAGTTTACGCTTTTGTTTATGTAAACTTAGTTTTCTCAGCTGACAAGCATGGGAGTTATTTAAGGAGCGGATCTTTATCTTTTTCAAACTTTTTTAACTAGATAGAAGTCTATCATATTCATTGTTGTCAATGTTTGAGTCGGTTACCTTCAGTCTCAGTTTTATCTACATATGTCCGAGTCTATAGGTAGTCCAAATAGAGAAACAAAGAATGTGTTAGTCGATAGGAGAAACAACAACAAGTGTGAAGGTTTCCAAGTTTGTGATACACCACCCAACACTTAAATCAGTAGTAGATCATAAATCCATATTAGATCAGTTATTTGTGTGTTGATGTGATTTGTGTATGAATGATTTAAAGCCTTTGAATCTTCTCATATATTCAAAAAAATATAAAGTTTAGTATTAGCCAGTTGCTTTAATACACCACCCAAAGAAATCGTGCATCCCATTGTTTTGAGAGAGCGCCCAGTTTATAGTTAAGTCAGTTGTGCAGAAGTAAACTGAGCACTACATAGCCTAGAATATTTATGAATAATGAAAGATTTAGTAAAACTAGCACAGCCACTCAAAACCGTGGCTTGAACGTCGAAATGCGTGGACAGAAAAAGAAACACTCAGCTAGAAAATGAAACATACAACTAGAAAATGAGTGTTTACAGTCAGCGTGCTAAATCTAAAGTTTAATCATTTAAATTTGGCAATCATATAGTGCTACAATAATTTCTTAATATGATTAGGTAAATGTTAAAAGGTAAACAGGTTAACGGATGCATCTTTTATTATTAGCCATCAGATTAGAATTTTAAATTAAAAAGTGATTAATTGTGATCATTATCAATAGGTAATAGATGTATGCCTTTGATAATTAAGACATTAAATAGCTATTATTATATTGAATTAAATAGTAATCTTGTATTTTTATATTTATAAATAATAAAAGTTTTAATAAAATTAAGACATTAAAATCAAATATGCAATATATTTTTTAACAGCAAAAGCTTAATGGAAACTATAAACATAGTTATCACCGACTATCACCGGCCATTAAAAAAAGCATGATCAAAAAATGATAAAAATCGTATAATAAGCTGATTAAAATTGACTAAAATTAGCCATTACAATGACGGTATAATAAGCTATCTACTGATTCATATAATTCTGTAGTCCAGTTTTACAGAAGTCGTAAGATCTCGCGACGTAAAAATATATCTGCAATGGCTTCATACGCCTTTTGAGATAAATGCACGGAGTCAAAAAACAGATATTTTTCTGCATCAGCACAGGTGAATGGAGTAAATTTGTTGCACAGGAACCCAAGCTCTATCTCTCCAGTCCCGCAACAAGCCTTAGCAGTCACCTCAAAACCTGCATGCAAAGTATCATGAGCCATGATATTAATACATATGTCCTAATTGAAGGTCATTGAGGATGGAGAATTACCGGATTTGCCAGGATTTTGTATGAATTCTAGAATGAGAGCGTAATAATCAAGAGAAACAATCTTTAACCCAGGAAGGAAAGGTTTCAGCTGTTCGATCATTGCAATCAGCCCTTGATTGAATGCAGATGCAGCCCGGTTGATTTCCTCCACACACTCTCCTTTGCTCTCAAGGAAATGCAATGTTCTCTCGATAGGTAGACATCCCAAAGGAGGAACGTTAA
>ML778594.1:130117-143829 GCA_009831015.1 Picea engelmannii | reverse complement strand
ATATTGTTTATTAGGGTTTGGAATAATTAATGATCACCTCCTCATATTACATGTGTAAGTTTGGGAGAGATTAATTGAACGAAGTAATTTCATATTAATTGTACAATGTACACATTTGACCAGGTATAAATATGAATGAACATAAACTGAAGGACAATAAAAAAATTTAACCATTAGTTATGAGTTTTTTGTTTGATGGAGAATAATGAACATCAAATTATAGCATTATGGAAATAAATAAAACCCTAATGAGCACTGTAAAGATAAAATTTAATTAGATATGGGTGTGAAAGAGGCATTCATTCTACACTCTTATATGAATCTATCCGTCAACACATAGGATACATATGTTGCCCACAATTTCTTAATGGGGACAACCTAATGAAGTTTCTATTTGAGAATATTTATAGAGGGCACAACCACTCAACAAAGAGACTAGGGATGAACATGAACTTTATTATGATAAAAAAATGAGTAGATTCATATAAATGCATTTGGAGAAGAGATTCAAGATGTCTTGATATTATGGTAGTTGCGAGAGGTATTAAACTCCATATATAACCTTTAAATAAAATAGAATATTACGGAAGCAAGAGAAACCCTAAACTGATGTGTGAAAACCCTAGAAGACATTCTGTAAATGTGTTGACCTACACAGAATAGATCTAGCTAAACAATGATACACACATTTGTAGAGAGAGTTGGAAAAAGAAAAAGAAGGAGACAAAGAATGGAAATAATTCTCATTAACCATTGTGAATAATGAATAATTTACACATGATATACTCTGTATAACTCAATGAGTTCGACTTGAGGTGAACCAAGTCACCATAGTGGTGGTCTAGAGTGATCTAGACACACACCAATAGTTACAGGAGTGAATTGCCACCTATTCTAGTCTCTCAGGCAGTTACGGGAGTGAAGTGCCACCTAGTTGAGTTAACTAGTCAACTAGTCTTCAGTTAACTCACTGAACAGAAAGTAGTTAGGAGTTAACTCAAGGAATCAAGGCTAATGTGCCACTTTGGTGATGATACCAAGGAAAGGTCGGATTAGCATGGTGATGATCCCAATGTTGCATGGTGATGATCCTAATGCAACATCTAAACTCAACTCAACTAGTCAAATTGAAGTGTGAACTGAAAGAGAATATTCTCCAGGTGGAATATTCTCTCCTAAAATATAGGAGATTGGATAATGACTAATTATGACTAATTATGACTAATAAAAAAATAAAAACCTTAGGAAAAAGAAATCCTAGGTGTCTGTGAAGTAACTCCAACACCCCCCTTGAACATCACTATGGTGAAAATAAAGATTGGGTCCCGACAACGAGGCCATGTTAGGTACCCAACTACAAAAGTTACACTGAAAATAAAGTGAGGAAAGAGGGAAAACCTCATGGGAACACCCCCCTGCACCCCCTCAAGGTACAATGTATGTAAAAAAGAAGAACTACAGTTGCTAGGCAACTGTGTCCTTCACTCCAAGATGACCTCACATAGAACGGAATTTATGCTTAGTGAAGGTCTTGGTGCAAATGTCTGCCATTTGTTCTGCTGAAGGATAGAACTGTAAGTCGATGATCCCCTCGTGTGTCGAGTCCTGTATGTAGTGAATGTGGATCTCGATGTGCTTCGTCCGCTGCCTCTTAACTGGATCTCTGCAGAACTTCAGAGTGCTCTGGTTGTCACACTAGATGACGATCGACTGATGAAACTGAATGCCCAACTCCGTGAGAAAATGTTGTAGCCACATAGCCTGAATGGTTATGCTAACTACCCCTATGTAATCTGCTGTAATCTGCCTCGGCTAAAGATAGAGAAATGGCAACTTGCTTCTTGCTCGACCAACAAATAGGCTCGGAACCAAGACTAAGTGAGTAACCAGATGTGGAATTGCGATCAATGCTATTGCCATCCCAGTCAGAATCAGTAAAACCAATGAGATCTAAGGTAGAGTATGCTTCATAATGAATCCTAAAGGTGATGGTTCCCTATACGTACCGAGGTATACACTTTGCATCTTTCCAATGCAGCTCATTCGGCTCTTGCATGAACCTGGAAACTGCGCCAACTGCATATGAGAGGTTTGGTCTAGAGTGTGTGAGATACAACAAGATCCACACTAGTTGTCTATATAGTGTGATGTCAACCAGTGGAGTCTCCTTGCCATCCTCAAGTTTGACTCCTAGTAGGAAAGGAGTCAGAGCAAACTTACAGTCTATCATGTGAAATCCTCAAGGAGATCTTGTGCATATTTGGCTTGAGACAATTTGATGCCTGATGCATCGTGACTGATCTCATGTCAAAGGAAGAAGTGTAGCAGACCCATGTCCATCATTAAAAACTTGTCATGAAGAATCCTCTTGACTGCAGCAATCACTAAAGTTGAGCAACCGATGATCAACAAATCATCGACATACATAACTAAAAGTAGAAGTGAATCAGTTGTCCTGAGCATGTATACATTTGGGTCTGATTTACAACGTACAAACTTCTATGACAACAGGTAGTAGTCCATCCTGGAATACCATGCCCTTGGAGCTTGCTTGAGGCCATAAAGTGACTTCTTCAGTTGACAGAACAAAGATGAGTCTTGCATAAATCCCTAGGGATGCTCCATGTAGATCTCCTCAGAGAGATCACCATGAAGAAATGCATTCTTCACGTCCATCTGATGGAATTCCCATCCCTTAGTTGCCACAATGGAAAGTGCTAATCGTATAGAATCCATATTCGCTACTGTAGCGAAGGTCTCATCATAGTCAATAGCATGAACCCGTTGAAAGCCTTTAGCGACAAGCCTAGATTTGTATCTACTGATCTGTCCATCTGCTGCGCTCTTGGTCCTGTAGACCCATCTGCATCTGACAATTTTCCTCCAAGAAGGAAGGGGAACCAGATCCCAAGTCTGGTTCTCGAGGAGGGAGTTGTACTCCTCCTACATGGCGGATTCCCAAAAGGGATTTCCAGTAGCCTCGCCATAAGACTATGGATCTGAAGACTGAACCAAGAAGAGATGCCTGGAAGGCAATGGTTCAGTGGCAGTAAGTGCAACAGGAGTCTCCTCGAAATCAGATCAAGTCCTCCTGGTATCAGTTGGATCACCAATGAGATCCCCTGCATCCTTAAGAGTAGTTTGTGCACACTTGGGCCTCTACTTTGGCTCTGCCACTGCATCTGGATGCTCTGAATCTGCATCCAACTGTACTAACTCTGAATCTAAATTTGAATCATTTGATTCCTCTGAATCGAAACTCTCGTCTGAAGAAGAATCGGCATGTGCATGCTCATCATCTCGGATAGGTGGAAGAGTGAAGGTGTCTGCATGTGGCTGTTGAGGTACATGCGAGACACTTTCCTCGAATTCGACACTACGCTCAATGATGACCCGGTCCGAGGAAAGATCAATAAGACGATATCCCTTCACACCGTCAAGGTATCCAACAAAAATGCACTCATTTCTCTGTGGATCAAGTGCCTTCCTCTTTTCAGAGGGAATGCGGGCCCATGCGCGAGAACCAAAAATGCGAAAGTGGGTCACTTTCGGTTTGAGGCCGCTCCAAGCCTCGTAGGGGGTCTTATCCTTGACAGATCTATGGGAAGATATATTTTGGATGTATGTTGCATAGTTAAGTTCTTCAGCCCATAGTCTCTGTGGTAGTGACTTTGCATGCAACATGCAAGATGCCATATCCTTTAGAGATCTATTTTTCCGCTCAACAACTCCGTTTTGCTGCGGAGTGTAGGGAACTGTATGCTGCAACTGAATCCTTGCCTCATGGAAAAGATTATGAATCTCATGATTCACATACTCTCCCCCCTTATCAGTTCAGAGGACTTTGATATTCTTTCCGGACTGTGTCTCAACCAAAGCTTTGAAATCTTTGAGGTGTTGAAAGACCTCGGATTTTTTCCTGAGAAAGTAGATCTAAGTAAAACGTGAGAAATCATCAACAAAAATGAGAACAAACCTCGCTTTCCTAATCGATGGATGTAGAAAAGGACCCATGAGGTCACTATGGATCGGATCTAAAGGTGTGAAATCTCGCTGAGACTTTCCTTTGACGAATTTCTCTTGAGGATGTTTTCTGAGAACACATCCCTCACATACTCCCTTGGAGAAGAGGATGTCTAGTAGACCATCAACTAATCTATTCTTGCTAAGATGTTGCATGTATCTGAAATTCAAATGTCCAAACCTTTTGTGCCATATCCTACTACTTTCATCAGCATGAGTAAGCAGTAAAGCATAATCAGGTTCAATGAATTCAGAAAATGTATACAATCTAGACTGATGATTTACCTCACCGGTAGCAACCCTGGAGTTGGTTTGCATGTTGTATATGTCCACGGAATTTGGTGTGAATACGAATTTCTTTCTGGTGCCATAATTCTTCATCCGATACACGAAGAGAAGGTTGACAGAAAGCTTGGGAACATGCAACACGTTCTCGAAGCTTCCGTTGGTGAGTTCAATCCTTCCTTTGCCGGTGACTTCGAAAGAAGAGTTGTCCCCCATCAGAATAGGAGGACCTTTGCATGCATCCAAAGAAGAATAGAATGCTTCTGAGGAATCCATGTGATGTGATGCTCCTGAATCTATGATCCAAGAATCGGGAGAGGAGTTGATTGCGATCAAGGCATGGCTAGAATTGACTTTCTTGGAATTAGAATTTTCTGGATTCTTCTTTTTTGCACCCTTGGGGATGTGATCTCCAAGTTTATTTTGCTAAAGTATCGGAGACATCAGATCTATTTGTTTTTGCATGCATGCATATTTTGAATGGAATCCTTTGTGACAGTATGTGCATTTCTCTCCTTTTCTTCCCTTTTCTCCTTTGGATCCAGAGGCATCGGTGAAGGGTTTTATGTACCCTTCCTTCTTTGTATGTGCATGAACTTTTCGCTTATCTTTATCTTTATATTTTTTATATTTGTGGCTGCCATCATGCACAGTGAGTGCATGCGCCCTTGGGCCTTTGATTGCACCCATGCTGATGAGCTTGGTTTTCTCTTGTGTCAAGGATTCGGTAAAGTTCTCAAGAGAAGGAATCTTCCAGGTGGCTCCAGAGGCGAATCTGACAGTATGGAATGTGGATACAAATACAGATAATTCAGGACCAATATTGGAGAGAATGGTGAGAACCATTTGTTTCTCCTCCTTCAATTTATCAACCCCACAAGATTTGAGTTGCGATAGTAAATCCTTGAATTTTGTAAAAATATCTTGGATATTCTCAAAGCTTTTTGGATACAATGTGAGCAACTCCACCTCCATCACGTGTCCCCTCATCTCATCCTATTTTCCAAAGAGCCCTTCCAATATGGTCCAAACTTCATTAGGAGTCTTACAGGAAGATATATGAAAAAGGAGATCGGGAGAAATAAGACTGCAAATTGTTCCGAGTGCCTCATCCATGCAATTTAAGTACTTGGATTTTTCTATGGCTGATGTCGGATATGTATCTGTATTCATGGTTAACCTATACAACCCTATATATCAGATATGTATGGCTATTTTCTTCTCCCATGAAAAATAGTTGTAAGGTGTAAGAATGAATTCTTTTTGGAATTCCATCTTTCCGCTGACTTCAATCTTCTATACCTGCAAAAACATTTGGTGTATCTTTTTCTTAGCAGTCCATCGGCTCTGATGCCATGTAAATGTGTTGACCTGCACATAATATATCTAGATAAACAATGATACACACATTTTCAGAGAGAATTGGAAAAAGAAGAAGAAGGAGAGAAAGAATGGAAATAATTCTCATTAACCTTTGTGAATAATGAATAATTTACACATGATATACTTTGTATAACTCAATGAGTTACTTGAGGTAAACCAAGTCACCATAGTGGTGTTCTAGAGTGATCTGGACACACGCCAATAGTTACGGAAGTGAACTGCCACCTATTCTAGTCTCTGAGGTAGTTACGGGAGGGAACTGCCACCTAATTGAGTTAACTAGTCAACTAGTCTTCAGTGAACATAAAGTAGTGAGGAGTTAACTCAAGGAATCAAGGCTAATGTGCCAGTTTGGTGATGATACCAAGGCAAGGTCGAATTAGCATGGTGATGATCCCAATGTTGCATGGTGATGATCCCAATGTAACATCTAAACTCAACTCAACAAGTCAAACTGAAGTGTGAACTGAAAGAGAATATTCTCCAGGTGGAATATTCTCTCCTAAAATATAGGAGACTAGATAATGACTAATTATGACAAATAAACAAATAAAAACCTTAGGAAAAATAAATCCTAGGTGTGTGTGAAGTAACTCCAACAATGTCGGCTCAACATAATATATAACATTAAGATATTATCCTCCAGGAAGACAAGCTAGCCCAGAAGGGTTACTAGAACCACTATAAATAGAGGGCGTCTTGGCTCATTTGTTAACTCACTCACTGTCACTCAAGAAACCAGAAATAAGGCACAAGTTTGGAGGAGGAGAAACAACAACTACAGTTGTATGGTTTTCTCTTATTCAGTATTTCCAGTACTTTCTCTTGTGCTCTACCCTTGGAGATGGTGTTCTCTTTTGGTTTCCTTCTCTTTCTGGTGTGGCTTCTTGGAATCCTTCTTTTCGTCAAAGGTTAAGGTGATCGGGGGTGGAGTTTTTTTCTTATGGATGGGTGACAATGATGTAACATTGCCTATGGTGAAACGAACACATCTACATTATTCTAACAAGTTATGGGCCCACACCACCTTCGAAACAGTCTAACCACTGGAAGGTAAATATGTTGCTAGGGTTTTTGATCTTGCAGCGGAAACAAACACTAACATGATTGTTCAGGAACTTTAAGTGAATATTTTGGCACAATTCTTGGATATTCTAGTGTTCCCTATCCGAGTGCATCTCCTAGTACCCTTAGCCACAAAAAATGTCAACGTTGTATTTCTGGGTCAAAGTCAAAGTTTGACTGGTCAAGGTAAAAAGTCAAAACAGTCACGAAGATGAGTTTCGGAGTAGAATACATATTCAAAGCTGCCACCAACTTAATAGAATGTAATATTAAGTTACTTCTTATCTTGTAAGAAAATGATCTTCTGGACTACATAAACGAAGACATTTCTGAGCTAGTAGAAGATGAAGAGAAGGTCAAGAACAAGATGAAAGAAGTAATGACGAAAAATGTTGGTAGATTTTGTTAGAGAGCATATGATTCCGCATATTGCAGAACTAAAGACTGCTAAGAAAATGTATAATGCCTTGGTAAAATTATTTGAAAGAAAAAAACATTAGCAGAAAGTTAGCTTTGAGAAATCACCTCCGATGCATCAAGATGTCAAAGTAGATTCAATCAACATATATTTAACAAAATTATCTGAAATAAGAGATCAACTTTAATCTATTCAATATGAAGTTCCAGACATGGAACTTGTCACTATATCTCTTAATGTATTTCCAATCTCATGGGATCCATTTATTCAGAAAATTTGCAGACGTAAAAATCTACCCAAGTTTGACCATTTATGGTTTGATTGTGTTCAAGAAGAAACCTGAATGCTATCCAAAAATATCTTGCAAAAAACCTCAAAAGAAGAAGAAGAAGAAGATAAAGCATTTGTAGCCAATGCCCGAAAAGGGAAAGGAAAATTCCAAAAGAAAAATAGAAGACCATCAAGAAAGAAGAAGGATCTTTCAAAGATCGAGTGCTACATTTGTGATGAGTTTGGTCACTATGCTAGAGATTGTCCTCAAAGCAAAAGAAAAGAAATGAAACATACATCGATTGCTGATGAACATCCACAAAAGAAGACCAAATGTGACAATGATTATTTCTACTAAATATATCATGAGAATGTCTACAAATCTCATTGTAAGTATAATTTAGTCATTTTAATTATTTTTCTTTTATATTGGACTATTTTCCTTGGTACAGGAGTCCATTTTTATTTTTGGTTTGGTTATTATCCTAGTATACGAGTCCATTTTGGTTACTATTTGTATGGGAGGCCATCTTGGTTATTATCCTAGTACGAGAGACCATACTTCTTATCTTTGTTAGAAGGGCCATTATCCATAGTACAGGAGCCCCTAGTTCTAGGTTAGGAACAAGAAATATATGAAAAAAAGAACAACAAACTTGAAAGGACTTAGAGGGAGTCATTGATCAAAAAGAAGCCAACTTGGTTTCGTGACACTTTGCAAGACGCAAAGGGGCCTGCAACATATGAAAGCGTGGTCCAAGGATTCTCTCAGATAGAGGGAGTTGACTTCATAATTTGAGATGAAGGATATTGCACGACTTCATTAGAGACATGGTGAAGGAAGAAGCAGTGTGGCTCCATCACTTATCAACAGATGCAAAGATAGCTAGCATTTTCATTAAGCCTCTGTCTGGGACAGGCTTGGCAGGAATGCAAATGTTTCCCTGGGGGAGTATTGATGTTTGCAACATTGTGTCGATATTCCAAGATTGATCAAATAGACTTGATCATGTGGGAATAGGAACAGATGTAATCTTCAATGGACTGAAGATTCGAGTTGCTGCTAGATATCCTATTAATATTCCTACGGCTCAACAAAATATATAATATTATGATATTATTCTCCAGGAAGACAAATCGGCCCGGACTGGTGACTAGAACCACTATAACTAGAGGATGTCTTGTCTCATTTGATCACTCACTCACTCTCACTCGGGAAACCAGAAACAGTACGAAAGTTTGGAGGAGGAGCAGTAGTAGTTGCAGTTGTACGTTTTTTTTTTGTTCAGTCTTTCCAGGACTTTCTCTTGTGTGCTACCCTTGGAGAAGGTGCACTCTCTTGGTCATCTGTTGGTTATTGTGTGGCTTCCCAGAATAATTATTTATGTAAAAGGTTATGGTGTTCTGGGATGGATTTTGTGCTTATGGATGGGTGACAATGGTGTAGCATTTTCTATGGTGAAACTAGCACATCTACATTATTCTAACAAGATGTGCTTTGGAACCTTACCTCCAAAAAAAATTCTAAAATAAACGTAGTAAATTTGGACTATAAAAGTAGTTTAAACAAACCAATAAATAATCGTTCTTTGAATAACAAAACTAAAAGACAATGTCGTAAATACTTGTCTGACATGTGTCATAAAAATAAGCTCATAATGTAGATATATGACATGGGATAAGGAGCTCATTCTACCCCTCTTCCTGACACTTTTCCTAGCATGTAAACAATATAAATTCACATGTGAAAATATGATCTTCCTAAAAGTACAATATCACCCATCTAAATTTGCAATATTAAACTATAATGGGTACGTTGAATCCACCCAATGAATAAGATTACAATTTTACAATCAAAATAAGTAATTTCAACAATTTTGACTTTGTCAAATTACAGAAGAGATCATAAAAAATGAGACGATATGAATAACCCTTATACTCAATAGATATACTCTTTGGACCAGTTCTCCACCAAATATAATGATAACATCAAGATCATTTTCAAACTAATAAAATAAATGACTCCCACTTATAAGCTTTCAATAAGAGTGATCAAGGATAAGAGTTTCAATCCATTTGCATTGATACAATTAGGTCAATAATCTTGATGTGCAAAGAGGTAATGAATATCAAGAATAAATTATATGTTTGACTCCCACTTATAAGCTTTCAATAAGAGTGGTCATAAGGCTAGGAGTTTCAATCCATTTGCATTGATACAATTAGGTCAATAATCTTGATGCACAAAGAGGTAATGAATATCAAGAATACATTATTCATTTGATGTAATGAGTATCAACGATGAATGATACACTTCATACCATTAGACAATAAGAGATAACTTCTAATATAGATGTGTGCATGCCTCATACATAGATAACTTAGCTCTAACCATAACTATTAATTAATGTGATCTAAATTAATTATTTATTAATATTATGTTAAAAATAATTTTGGTTAATAATATGCTTTAAAATGTTCAATAAAAATCATAAATTATGATTATCCATTATCACATTAATTTTTTTATTAAATTTAACTTTGTGAAAAAATAATGAGAAAATAAGATAATGGTAAAAGTCAAATCACTAAAAATAAATATGAGGTAACCATATTCTTAAAATCATGATTATCCATCATAATAAATAAATCATGATTATTATACTCTTAGATAAATCATGATTTTTCATCACCTTCCTAAATTTTTTAATAAATTTAACTTGGAAAAAAGATATGAAAAAATAAAATCATTAATTTTCATCATTTCACTAAATTTTTTATTAAATTTAACTTGGAAAAAAAATAAGACAATGGTAAAAGTCAAATCACTAAAAATACAAGTTATGTAATGTATTTGACAAAATAAATATTGCCTAGCCATACTCCAAAAATAGCCATACTCCTAAAATTATGAGTATCCCTCATCATAAATAAATTATGATAATCCATACTTTTAAATAAATCATGATTTTTCATTGCCACACTAAATCTTTTATTAAATCATGATTTTTTATCGTTATATTCTTAAAATTATGATCATTCATCATCATAAATAAATAAATCATGATAATCCATATTCTTAAATAAATCATGATTTTCCATTATCACTTAATTTTTTTATTAAATTTAATTTTGGAAAAAATAATAAGAAATTAAAACAATAGTATAAGTTAAATCACTAAAAATAATATATAGATTATGTATTTGACAAAATAAAAATTGTTTAATCATATAAAAATAATTATGTGGAAGGTATATCTTAAAAACAGGTTTTATAGAAATTTTATCAACAAGTTGACAGGTTTTAAGAAACCACCATTACTATTCACCCATGTCATCATTGAAAACTCCCTTCCAATTTTGAACATATAGCTTCTTGCCACATAGGCTTTCTTATTGACGTCTCTACCCAAGTTGTTTGCGATATCAACTATGAGCCGATTGCAGAAGTAATGAAGTGTGTAGGATGCGTTTTCAACTATGAATGCCAGTTTTTGGACACGTATATTATGTCCTTATCACTCCAGTTGTCAACCGAGCATAGGTTTTCGGAAACCATCCCTTCGAAGCAGCCCCTGTCATCGTTTGAATCTTACATTATCGGAGATCACGGCCTTTTGTTGCACCTCCTGTCAAGTTGCACCACCCCAAACAGTACATTATCGCGTACAATCGTCCCTCCCCCTTTGGCTTGCCTCTGCTGGCTCATATAGTTCCACTGTAACAGGTGAAAAAAAGGAATCAAAATTATCACCGACGAAGAATAATGCCGCTCCAACGCTCGGGAGGTTTGACTGCGCTCTAAATCCACCATCGTAAATACATCCTCCCTTTCAATATAACCAGTCTGAAGGTTGTCGTCCTTCGAGCTCTCTTCACCATGTCCAACGTGACTCCAATCTCCCGCCATGCCTTCAGATCCTCCTCAATAAATCCAAAGTAACTGGGACACACCGCCCTTACTTTAGGATCCCACTTCTCCTTCACAAACTGCCAGTTGCTACACGCGTTACCAACTGAACAGTTAAATACTCTGTCATTTCTATTTCCATTGGGCGGAGAAGTGGGCGACTTGACCTGAGTAGTTTGGGTGAATTGACCTGAATATGATTGAGCGATTTGAGAGCATGTTTGGGCGCAGAAAGAGAAATAGCCGATGTCAAACCCATATCCTTGGGCTTTGGTTTGGATGATGCATCATGCTTCACACCGCTCTCTAAATACTGCTCGCGCCACTATGCTACCGTTGGGAGCTCGTTCCATGGCACGACTAACTGCAATAAACACTAGGCGTCATCATATCCGAAGTCAGAAGACTTTGTTCATCTTTTATTATGATGAGCAAAAAGATAATGAGAAATAGAGACTCGCTCCTGCACCCACCCGGGGCCTGAAGAAGAAGAAAAAGCAGCAGAGGAGCACAACTAGTAAAACCAGGAAGAAGAAGAAGCCTGTCGGATGTGAGCTCCGACGGCGTAATTCAAGCAGCAGTTTATGATAATTAGATGCTTTGGGCTTCAATCATGATCAACTCCTCTGATTTTGGGAGGCGCAAGATGAGTCGAAGCCTGGATCTGAACCCTCCCCAGGAGAGGTTATTGGAGACTGGACTAACCACTACTGCTCCACGCAAATGCAAACCCCTCTATGCCTTCTAATTTTTATTTTTTATTTTTTTATTTGCTTTATGCGTATCAACACACTCCAAAAATTTAGCGTGCACTTCATAACATGTATCAATATAATTTAGGGCTTCCCGATTCTATTAGTGCACTAATTAATTAATTATTTGCATCATTTTGGAAATATCACGTGTCTTCTTTTCATCCTCTCGAGTTTGTAATTATCAAATCTGTTATTGTTCAACAGTTTACTTGCCCACTTATGCTATGGTGTGAAAGGAAGCCTCTGTAATTTTCTTTTTAGGTTTCATTGGGCGAAAGGCAGCCTCTGTACTTGTCTTTTGAGGTTTCATCGGGCGCCAGATCTCGCAGGTTGGTCTTATCATTGTTTTGTATAGTATAAATGAAGTTTCGAATGCGATGGCCTTAGCTTCTCCTCTGAAGGGCCTGGTACTTCTATAAAAACATTCGATGGAAAATTATCAACAAATATCTCAAATTGCAGACGCTATGAAATAATAGATTGTAGATTTGGTTTTTCTTAAAACGATGTAGAGATGGAAAATTGCATTGTTATTCCCACTGACACTACCTGCATAGAAGGAGAAATGATACCTTGGTTATGGTAGAAATTAGAAATATGCTCGATGAGTGGAAGCACATGTTCTTTGATCTTCTCTGGCCGCATCTTAAGCTCTCTATTACCCTAGGTCATGAGTTTTGGTGTGGGTGAGATGCATAAATTTGTAGACAGTTTCAAAATCTCTGCAAATTAGGCCAAGGTAATTTGAATGCAGCTGAAGAATTAATTATCTTGAGATGAAGAGGTATTGAAGAGAATCTTGTTGATGGTAGAATTGGGAAGGACTAGGATATTGTTGTGGTTAGCAGACTTGAAGAAGATTTGTTTTTTTTTTTTAATCTTTTTCCATTGTTGTAGAAAGTTGAGGTATTGAGCTTCGATGCTTCCACATAATCACATGCATATCCCCCACAAAAAAAAAGGTCATGCACAAAATATAATAAGAGGATTTTTTTGTTTTTTGTTTTTTTTGTTGGGTAAATCTCCTCATACCAGCCATACAAACAAATATTTTTTTTTATATAAATATTATATCAAAAATTAGAAACTATTCATTCTACTTCTTTAAAAATATTTTAACATTTTGTATTTTTTTTTTAATTTTAATTTAAAATTGAAAATTTGTTTTTCTTTATTACTATTTTTTTTCATATTTTTACACTTAAGAAGAAGTCTTAATTATTAAATATATATTTTTTCCTTTGCTTAAATATTATATCTTCAAAATTGGAAAATATTTATTCTATTTCCTATTCACATTATTTTTTTTATTTCTATATTTCACTTTTTTAATAAATTACAGTTTATAATAATAATAATAATTTATTTTTAAGATCACAATCAAACTAAATATTAAATTAGTAAACAAAATCCCCTTATTTATTTCTATTAATGAAGTAACCAAATTTTAAGGATGAAGTTTTTCATTCTTTAACATTTAAAAGTTTAATTGTATAATAAAATGATTTATGAAACAAGAGAATGCATGAGAAACATTATAATTTGATATACATTACTTAATTTTTGTGTCATTTTAATATGGTTAATATGAGTTGCTCCACTT
>ML778594.1:70792-130001 GCA_009831015.1 Picea engelmannii | reverse complement strand
ATACAAGTACAAGGAGTGCATGGGAGATGGACTCATTCTAAGTCCTAAAGCTCAAAAGAGATAAAGCTTACGAGAGTGAAGACGAAACCCAGGAAGCACACTCACAAGAGAAAGATCAAAGGTTGAAGCCTTTGAACACTAACAAAATCTTCCATGATAGAAGAAGTCAATAGCTCAAGAGGAGGAGCAACAAAAACCGTTAGATTGGTTGTGGGGAGGAACTTGGACTGTTGGATCAATGTCCAACAGAACAAAGGAAGCGCAGAGGAGAGGAACGAATCTCATCCATTAGGTCTGAGCATGAAGGACCAACAACCATTGGATCCGGAGGTAAACACATGAGACTTAACCCTTGTGTGCGCAGGAGAAGTGGATTTGTCAAAGTCCCAAAGTGATTTGGGACCATCCATCATCAAGGAAAATAGGTGGCGTAAGATCCACAACTTCAGAAGTTTGTGCACAAGGAGGAGGAGAAACAACCGAAGTAAATCTTGGTCGTTGATCTAAAAGTGGATGCGTGGCACCATATTTTGAACTCCGGGTATGGAGCACTCCAGAGGAAAGCAGAGGGTGAAAGTGTCGAAGTCTCGAAGGATATCTCGATCGTTGATCAAGGAGGAGGTCGAAGGACCGTTGATCTGGTCTTGTTCGGAAAGAGCCGATGTTCCGAAGAGAATCAAGGTCATTGATTTGTAGAGGACGCGTAAAAGATCTGTCACTCCGGGGAAATTCACTCCATATATTTTTGTGTGTGGAGACGTGAGAACTCTCAAGGGTTGGAGAGCCATAGTTCATCAGAACTGTCAGATTGTTGAGGAAAGGTGTCAATAGATCTTCCACTCTGGAAGATTTTCGTATGGGGAAAAGAAGATAGTTGAGAGTTGAAACTCCCAAGGGCCGGAGATCTGGAATCAACCGTAGTTGTTGATTTGGAAAGAAGCTACATGATGAGAGTCTGTGTATATATGAGATTGCGTGTGGAAGGAGGAAAGAAGGTAGAAAAGGGGATATAGATAGTAGTCGTTGATCGTGGATCATCGCCAAGGGATTGGATATCGACAGACAAGATGGATTACGGGGCCAAAACTTGCTTGGATGTTAAAAATATGAGAGCGGACCACAATTTATAGCACGGTTTTAAAAAAGTGATGCATGGCAATTGGAGGTGAATTACAGGGCGAAAAGCGGGTTGGCCTAAAACCACACTTACCCACGCCCATAATCACAGTTTTCCATGAGGTCATAGCCCAGGGTCTTATGAAGGAAAGGATGAGTGAAAAGGGGCTAGTGCCTGAAACTTGAAGTTTTGGAAGAACATAGGAATAGCCTGCAGGTCTGTTAGGACCTACACACAGAAGGAAAGGGGACCTATGTATAATTGTTTTGGGTTCAATCCCGATCCCGAAGAGTCAATTCGACCCAGAAGATTGAAAGATCCTTTGAATGGGAGGTCAGCAGACCCCACTAAGATAGGGGTACTGTATCAAAAGTGCTCACAGAAGAAATAGTCATGCACAATCATCACACTGAGAGAAAAATAAGATTCAGGAATACGAAAAGAATTGAAGACTTCTGGGTTCAATAAGGAAAATTTGCACATGGGAAAGAAGTTGATGCAAAATCTGTGGTAGAAAGTATGTTATGGCTTGTTTGGTCAGCCAAAGGAAAGAATGCTTGCATGTTTGCAAGTGTTGTTGGTGATGTTGTTGCATAAGGAAGGAAGCAACAAAGAGTTGAAGTGTTGGTTACAAGTTTGATAAAAGAAACATAAAATCTTCTACTTCCATCAGACTTTTAGGTAGTATAAAATTTATTAATGGCAGTTATGCATGTATGAGTTTTTTATTACTCTTGTTGCATAATTGCCGAAACAAAATTTAGGTAAGAATTTCCTCAGTTGGAGTTATTTTATAAAATGAGATGATTATATTATTGAATGCATACCACTAGATGTATTAAAGGCTATAGGCATGTATTAATTCAAATCTTTTTAGCTTCTAAATGGACACACTGACATAGTAGAACGTCATGTTAATTTGGTTATGGGGTGATAACCAAAGAACTAAAATATAAGAACTTGTTATAGGAATGAATGCTAGTAAGCTAATCATGTATGAGACTAGGACATGGTTGGATATGGCAAGGAATAGATATGGAAAGGTTATGAGCCACATAGGTACTAAAAGCTTCCTACCTTTAAATAAAACTTGGACTGCAACCTTTTTGCTAACACTAGTGAACACCAAAAAATTATATTCTTGGTGTAGTGTTTGCGTTGAAAAGGAAGGCATCCAATTGATTGTGAAAACAATAAGAAGTGTGTGGACAAAGTGCCAACACATTGGCCAGAATTCCAACTCATGGGTGATGAGTTACATGACTGAGATAAAGATAAATATGTAGTCCAATGCAAGGTGCGCTGAATAAGTATGCTCTGAGAATTGCATTCATGCGTGGTAAGAGATAGAATTGTGTACTTAATGCAATTCCTAAATGACTTTTGTAAGTACATGCATATCTATTATTGCATGGAAATAATTGTTACTAACAATTGAAATGTTGTTAACTCTTGAAGTTGAGGACATTTCAAGGAGGTGTTAGACATTGGGACAGGAAAGTTGCAAGTCAAGTAGTCACATGAGCATTGACTACAAGAAATTTTCTTGTTCAGAAAAAGAAGTAATGAAATTACAGATATTACTGTGAACATGCATATGCATAGAATGATTATTCATTCTATTTTATTAAATTGTTTGGTAATTATGATTGAATTGCTAGATGTAGACAATTCTAAATTCACTACATATGGTTCAGTACAAATTGTAATTGACTTATGAGGTACAGGAAATACTGACAATTGTTGGCAGTATGCAAGATGAAGCCTTGCAGAAAAATGGTATGCATTTTGGTGCCTATGGAAAACCACAAGGATAGATGCATTCACAATATGACAGCAACCAAGATGAATTATGAAATAGAATTTCATGTTTTGGGAAAAAAGTTGAATTCCCTTTTGAACTAATTGGATTTCTTCAATGAATTCTTTTATGTTTTCTCATGATAATTGCATGTGGGTGATACATATGAGATGATGTTGATAAAAGTTAGAATGTTTACTACAAAGAGTAGCTCGGAGAAGATGTCGATTGGAGACCTCTGAGGGTAGTTGAAACTCCTCGAGCCACGGTTCTCTAAGAATCCTGGTTTGATTTATTGTTGAAGCCCAAGGAAAGGGAGGTGTAAAAGTCGAGGGACTATGTGACAGTGACGATGAACACTCTTATGATGGGACATCCATGTGGGGAAGAGAGACTGTTGGTTGGAGTGTTGTTGAGGTTTGGTTGGTTGGATTCATGCTGAAGTTTGGTACCTTGGACTAGACCATGTGGATATGGATTGTGAGCTGCGGCTATCTTGGAAAGCCATTGACCCGATGGAGTCATAGCCCATCTCAGGGGTGGAAGGTCGTCTCAATCAAAATATAAGTACAATTCTTTGTTTAGTGTATGTTTTGTATCTTGTATACAGGCTATAATGTTATTAGAATTGTCTGTATATACATATATATACATTGTATATATGTTTTTTTTACCCACATCCATGACTGTACATAATGTGTTTCATGATTCATTTCTTAAGAAATATATACATGATGTTAATCATGTTATTGATTGGAATGTGATTCATGTGGAGCAAGAAGGTGTCTTGTAAGTGCATTCGGTGCGCATATTAGACTGGAAGAGAAAATAGCTCCGAAATCGAGCCATGGGGCTTGTAAAGATCCATTGGACCTGGTACGGTCCTCAGGACATGACATGGGAGCATGAGGATGCTATGCGGGTAGAATACATGCATCTTTTTGAAGATTTTGGAAATCTTGTTGATGTTGTGTAAAGAGTTTCACTGAGGACAGTGAAAAAATAAGGGGATGGGATTGTAATATCCCCAAGGATGAGCCCATGTTGTATTTATGAGTTGTAAACATGATCTTTAGGTTGGTGAGTCGAGTGTGATAATATGGTGGGATTATGTGTTAATAGGCTGGAGAGCCTAGTTGTTAAAGGCCAGGGGCCTGTTTTGTATATGTCATTATGCAAAATCATTATTAAAATATAAACATCGTTGGGTGTAGATCGACCACGAAGAAAGAGTGATGGGGGACTAAGCTTCCACAAGGTTCGGTAAGGGAGGAGCCTAAGTGTGTGGGCCTAGGGGCTAGGTTAGGGGGATACCTCTGAAGAGGATAATAATTTATTATCATTTCCTGAAGGCTAAGGTGGACATGTTGAGTGTTGTCCTAAGTTCCTGTAAAGGGAACGTGTGCTAAGTGGAACTCATGCGGCTCTAGGAAGACAAATGTTGACCTGGGTGGATGTAGTTAAAACTGATGAGTCAACCGTGTTGGGGGTGGTTTTGTCATTCTCTTTCATCCTCTGCCTGAGTTCGTTGGGATGCCTGTCTGAACCTGTTTTGCCTCTGCATCTACATTTTATTACTCGTGCACAGGGAAGGAAACCCTCATGGGAAGGTTGTTCATTCGACCATTCTCCCATCCTCCACCTGAACCCGAGACCTCCATCATGGACTTCTGTGTTTTATTCTGTGGTCACACATACTGAAACCCAGTGAGAACTCGTGGAATGATTTGTGTCTTCTATGAAGTCCGAGTATCCTATGTATTATATGTGTCATGTGTGTCATGATTGTGGGTTGTTGTGGCCATCCAATTCCTAGATTGATTATGGCTTGTTGCCATCATTTTTTCCTTGTTGAGCCTTGTTGTTGTCCTCCTTGTGCGAGAATGGAGTTGAAGAAGTAGATTGTCAAGCCTATGTGCAACACTCTCTCCAACTGAGGGAGGTGGTTGTGGTTGAAGAGGTAGGCTGTCAGGCTTGTGGGCGAATCTCTCCAGGTGACAGAGTTTGTTGGGAAGTGGTTTTCTCCTAGAGAGAGTCCATCACTAACTACAGAGCTTTGAGAATTCCGGTTCGACCTATTGTTGAAACCCAAGGCAAGGAAGGTGAAGCATCTAATGGACTGTGTGGTAGTGAAGGTGTATACTTCTGGGGTGGGATAGGAATGCGGGGAATCAAAATCCATGAGTGGTGGGCGTAAGAAGGCTCCTGGAGTGAATCCTTCCAGTTGCACTGTGGAATTTCCTATAACCTCAACCTAGTCTAGGATTCCCTTGCCCTGGGTGGAGCTGAGTCCCATATCAAGGGTGACCCACTACTGAGTGTGATGAGCAACGTGGTCTATGGCTAGGAGGTTTGTGGAAGGTCTTCACATAGTTGGTGGTGTTAATTTAGTTGAAAAGATAAGTATCATTTTGTGCTTAATTTATATGTTATGCATGTCTGTGATGCTTGAAAGTTATCATGTATTTTGTTGCGTATATGAACTACTATTAATTTCATTTATTTTATATGGTAGTAGTAATTATGTTATTATTGTGATTAAGTGTTTTAATTTGATTAAAATGCATATATTATATAAGTGTATATTTCATAGTGGTAGCATTACCCGGTCTCTCTGTTGACCGGGGATGCTACAGTTTGGTATCAGAGCTAAGTGATGTGTCTGAGTGGTCGCATTTCCTGACCTGTTGGTGGTCAGGGATGTTACAAATACATTAAATTTGATTTATAATATTTTATATAGGGTATTCTAAGAAAAAATGTTTTTCATCTTCAATTATTTTTGTTTCATAAACACGATAATGTTTTAGAGTCATAATCTTTTAGGAATTGTTTAATCCTCATTTCATTCGTTATTGTGAGGATTTGTTTTTATTTTAGCAATGTGAATAAATATGTAAAAATGAGATATATAAAAGATCAAACTTAAAAAATATTGAGAACTCATTATATTCTCAATGATATTTTTCTACAATATTTATGGATAAAAGTTCATTTATGTTGTTAATATAAGATCTTTCAAAAAACTCTTCTCTAACTACTTCAATTAGGTCTTCACAATGTAAATAACATAAAATATTTCATGCTTTCCATTAAAAGGATATGTAGTGGACGCTACCATGCAAACTTGACATTGCTCAAATCTAAGTTAAACCTCCATTTTTATCTCCATGACTATGCTATATCCCTACCAGTGTGTTTACACTATGTAAGAAATATAGTGGGCAACCACACTTTAGAAAACTCCCATATCTAAAAGATTTTATTAAAATTTGAAATAAGTAGTTTGAATATTATATTATGAAAAACACATTTCAAAAAAATTATTTACTAAATTATTATTGAATTAGAAAATATTATGGAAAATCCTAATTTTTAAGTAATTTTTTCTCAATTTTATTTTTAAGTAATTTAAATTCAATTGGGAAACTTTTGCCATATATTTTTAAAAAACATGAATACAATTAATATAATAAAATTATTAAAAATTAAGTTTAAGATCAATTCAAAAAGATAATTAAAAATTAACTTTGAAAGATATTTAGGAATTCATTTTGATTAACATAGATCAAATAAATGCATTAAAGCTTTTTTTTTTTATAATGGTGAATTCACTTTTTTTTATATGAATAAACATTGTAATTTAAAGTGTTTTTCGACCATTGCTCCCCGAGGCTCTATAGTCCAATTGAAAAATGTGGAGGCTTAAAGGGTTAAGTGTTATGTTATGTTATAATTGTAATTATAAAGTCGACTCAATTAATACTACTACTACTAATAATATTTTTTATAAAAATAAAATTTACTTAATATGTTTTAATAATTACTTTTTAAATATTTTTTTTAAATGAAATATTCAATATATATTATAATATATATAAAAGGAATTAAGATACTACAAGGAGGTGGTCAACCCTAATTTAGAAAATCAAAATTACCTCTCTGTTTTGAAAAGTGCAAAGAAGAAAATCAAAGTTGCAAAAATAAGAAGATGAAAAATAAGAATATGTTACCTTTGTGACAGTAAGAATATGTCACCTATACCCATATTAGATCCCAATTTAAAAATATTTTTGACATTCCCTACCTCCCAAGTCATCAAAACTATGGTGATATTGGAACCCTTCTCTCCATGCTTTTTGAGAATGATTTACCCTAATTCAATTAATATAAGACTAAATTAGTGTAGTGGTGGTTAGAGAAGGTAATATATGGAATTTTTAATATATCAAAAATATATTATCATTTTTTAATATCTTAATATATTTTATAATACTAATACTTTTAATAATTTAGTATTAATGTATTAATCCAACATACATTCATCTTAACCCTGGATCTATCAAGCATGGAGAGGGATTAAATCTCTTTGTGCAAACCTTTTTTAGAGTGAAAAACTTGAGGAAGTCACTTTAATCACATTGATGAAGTTTAAGTTGAATAAGGTCAAACAAATTTAAAAATTGATTTTAGTTGGATGAAGTCAAACACTTTAAATTTTGAAGGCATCATTTTTAGTTAATATAGGTGTGATTAGGAGTTCTCTCAATTGTAATTTTTTTTTTTTGTATGTTAGAAAATTGTATTAGAGCCTATAAAAGAAAGAAATTACATATGTCTATCTCGCCTATTCAAACATGGAAGCAGTGCCCTGGTCGGAAACCACAGCTCCCACTTGTCCAAAATATATTTGTAAAACATGAAGAAAAATAAAACTACAGTGCCATGCAGGGAATAATTATGAGTGCTAAACTGAGAAGAAAAAACTGAGAATGGATTCCCCAGAGCTAGCCTGCCTCCCATGGATATAGATATAAAACAAAAAACATAAACCTGAAGCATGATTAACTAATTATTGGATCGAACCATGGCCCAACGAAGGCCGACGCACCTGTAAGTTGCCTCTGTCGAGCCTATCGCGGTCTAATATGGCTTGTCGAAGGTCTTGTAGGAAGGACATCATGAGGTGCACGTGGCTCCAACGCTCTGATTCCTTGATTTGCATCTTGAGTAAGGTGGTCTTGACATCCCCTAAACCACTCTTGAGATCGTTCAAGGAATCCATGAGAGCTGCTCTATCTGCACACATGTCACAAGTTGAATGGAGAAGGGGGGGTAGCGAAGAGTCGAAGGAGGAGGGGGGAAAAACGGAGGGAGTAGAGGAAGTCACTCGAGGTGGAGGATGAGGGTGGTGAAGTGGAGAAGGCAGAGGTGGAGGAAAATGAGGAGGGGAGTGGAGAGGAGGAGTGAAGCCAAGCGAATTACCGAAGTTGTCAAACCATTCAATTCGATAGGAATATGGATTCGAGAGCGGGGAGAGGTCCAGGGTGGCCTTACAAAAATGGAGAGAAGGAATGAGAGCTTCGACAATATTCAAGTTGATAATTCCATCGATTTCAAGGGGACAACCACAGTCGGGCACAACCCTTCCTCTAGCCGCATACCAGGTTGCCCCTCTTTTGGATTTTCCCCTACGACGAGGCATGGAGTTGGCTCTAGGAAACCTGGGAAGGGGAGTGTAGAGAAAGTGAAAGAAATTGGACCAAACCAACAAATCCCGAATAGAGAAGCATGAACTAGAAGCCCAAGAGGCCAAGTAGAAGTCACACCAAAAGGAAAAGAAGAAATTGAAAACTAGGGAGAGCTAAATATGCAGAGGCCGAAGGAGAAAATAGGTTTCGATGTGCCCAGGAGATGACTTAGGATCTTCATTGTTGAGTTACTGATGGAACTACTAAGGTGTCCTTCCCATCACCATGAAATCTCCCACGAAGATGAACATCATGAGAATGCGACAAACTAGCCTTGAGTGAGGTCTGAAGAATGGCGGCGATGGATTTATTCCCATGAGGTGATGGTCGAGGGGGGGAAAGTATGAGCCAGCGCCAAGTGGATGGAAATATGGCTAGATGGCCTCCCCTTATTCTGTCCATGTGTTGAGCCCGAGAACACCCCAACTGGGGGTCGATCCTTGCTATTGTCTATGTTTCTGCAAGCGATCATTATGGGATGGGTGGAAGAAGAGGTGGGAGAGCACGAGAAGTCTCCTTCCTGTAGATCTACTCCATAATTTGCCAACACATCAACAACTTGATTAGTTGTTCTTCAAACATGGGATGGAGAAATTACCCATTGTGGATGGAGAATGGATTTGATTTTGAAAATCTTGTTCATAAGTCTCCAGCTGGGGGAGATTTTCTCCATGTCTGCACCATTGAGGAGATGGGAGAGGAGATTGATGACAATCTGTGAATCACCTTCTGCTATGATGGGGAAAACCCCTTGATCCTTGGTTGATTGTAAATTGTAGAGGAGTCCCAAGATTTCTGTAGCATTGTTGGTGTTGTGCCCCAGATTCCCGACAATGATGTGGAGGATTTCACCTTTGTTGTTGTGAATGATTGATCCATATCCTACAGGTCCCAAATTTCCTTTGGAGGTTCCATCGAAATTTAATTTTTGGCATCCTGATTACAGAGCCTCCCAATGGGTGGGGCTAGGCTTACTACTTATGGATGTAGAGGATCTTGTGGGAAGGGGAGTGAAATTGAGTTGCCAAGAATTCAGGATGAGATGCTCATTCATTGGGCAATTTAAATCCTGGTACGTCCAAGGGTGCAAAAAGATTGTTTCTTTGATATTGGATTGCATTGTAGTCCAAACTTCTTGCCAATTCCTGGAATCTAATTTAAAAATTTGTCGATTTCATTCCTTCTAGATTTTCCAAAAAATGAAGCTCGGTAAAAGCTACCAAATTTTGTTAAGGATGGGGGATTGAAAAATTGATTTTCTCCAACCCTCAATTGTCTCCCGGATGCATGTACGGTTCTTTTCCGTGGTTCTCATGATGCTAACGTTGTTATCCTATATTCACGAAATATATGAGCATAGATTTAGGAGATTGTTTTGAGTTTCCTCCTATGTACCGCATAAGTGACACCGGGAAGGACTGATGAAGCCCCTTTTCCTCAAGTTATCCCAGGTGAGAATTTTGTTGTGCACAATTAACCAAGGGAAGGTACTAATTTTTTGCCATGAATTGGCTTCCTAGATATTTCCCCAAACATCTTCTTTTGGTAAGTGGCGCAGACCTATTGGCCCTCGAGTCGAGATCGGCTCACAGGATTGTTTTTTATCCATTTCGAGCCAGATCAGCTCTTTTCAAATTCCTTGTTGGAATCTGCTTTCAAATCAATCCACAGGTCCTTCTCGCAGCTCGCAATCTTGCAAGTTCGCAAGTCATGACTCCCAAATATTCCCTTCTAATCTTGCGATACCCGAATTGTCGATACGGGTATAGATCTTCCCCTGTCAGTGCCTTCCTCGCACGACCGCCAGCTAGGCTAAATGCTAGCACCTTTCGCTATTTGTCGCTTTGCAAGTTCGAGTAGCAAACCTTAGCACCTTCCCTCCACGAAATCCTGAGAAGCGATGTTGACTTTTCTCCTAGCATTGTCTCTACTCGCAACTTTGTGAGTTTCTATGTCGAACTCTTGTGCTCTTATCTCGTGAATCCCCGAGATGCGAAAAGTCAGCGGGTTGTTGACTCCTTCCGATATGTGATGTGTGTCCGCTGGGAAAATTCCTGGGCCCACTGTATGGTTATGCCACGTGCCTCTTATGCCCAACTTCGGCACTTCGCGACTTTGCTTTCCAAAGCACTACCTTCTTTGTATCCTGACACCCGAAGTGCCAAGATCCCAAACTCCTTGCTACCCTTTATCGTAACTCGCGACTTCGGGACTTGGAGCACCCAATATTTAGGATCTCACCCTATGAACCTCAGAGTTCATGAGATCCCTAGGTCTCTGCCACCTGTCCTCCTCCTAATGGACGACTATGATTCTCTCCTAGTTTCGTGACTTCGGAACTTTCGGGACAAAAGTCTCGACCTCTTACCCTCCAATATGCTGAAATGGTGAAATTTCAACATGTCTTCTATGCGGGTCCCACGATATAACTTCCAGCCTTTTTGCAGTTCTCGTACCTCGCTACTTCATGAATCCGAATGCTTAGCTTTCAACTCTTCAACCCACGAAACCCCGAAATGGTCAATGAAAGTATGACCTCCGTGTTGGTGAGTATGCCACCTGTCCACTCTCAGATGGACGGTTATGATTCTCTTCAAATCTTTGCCACTCGTGAAGTTGAATAACTTCACTCTCCGACCTCTGATGTCTGAATCCCTGATAAGGGGGATCTCCTGACACGTTTCCTTCCAATCGGACGGCTCATATTCTCTTTCTATTTTGGGACTTCGCACCTTGCGACCTTGCGAGTCTTGATGCAAAGCTTTTGACCCTTCACCTCATGAAACCTCGAGATGAGATTTACGTGGGTGATCCAATGGCCCTTGTTGGCTTCGGATCCTACGGTCCAATTCTCCCGAGATTTCACTTCAAAAAATTCTTACAGTAATTTCCCTGCTCCTCTGCAAGATCTGATGGCTTCTCGTGACTTTGTGAATTCTTCACGGAGAATTCCAACCGTCAAATTCCTCCTTGACGATTTCTGCGAAATGGACACGGTATCTCCTTTTGAAATTTATCCTCCTGCAAAACACCTTCGCTACGCCTTCTTACAACTCTTCAAGGCACTAGCCCCCTTGAGATTTCTCCACAACTCGAGTCTTCAAGAATACTCCTGCACGCACTCCTTGCGAAAATTCTTCAAATACTTCCAAGTGTTTGAATTCTTCGACTCTGCGCACTCTCTGTGACAACAATCTTTCAACAGTTTCACTTAGGTTGTAACCCTGAGACTTCACTCAACCTGTGCACTCCTTGCATGGCTCCTGTGCTAAACTTGCACTTCTGCGAGAATGAGAACAAGGTTATCTCTCCTTAGATTACAGATATTGAATCTATGAACCCGTCAACGCACTCCTTGCGGATGATTTCGTTGCACTCCTTATAGGAAAAATCTTTCTCAGACAGAGAAACAATTGAAACTCATTCCTTACTCTCCCTCTCTTCAGATTTCAGACATTCAAAATGAAACCATTCATTCACACATCAAAGAAAATGTATAATAGAGAGAGTAAACCAATCATGCACATAACATTCAATCATGCATACACAGAAAGTATTTGAACGCCATGAGTCTAAATCAAGCTTCATATATTAATCTTAGAACTTTTGTACATGGGTTCTTCTACACAGTTTTCTACTTCTTCTCTCCTATTCTCTCTTCTCATAATAATCTCACAACTATACAATGAGGGTGTCTATATATGTTTTCCCTCCGCCTCCTAAAACTGTCTAATCTAAGAATTTAAGTCTACCTACTTACATTTACTAGCATAGATGCCTCTTAGTCCTTCAGATGAGAGCGGGACGCTCAAGGTCTGATTATAGTCTACCAGTATGCTCTTTCTTAATTGTTTCATTTAAGTTTGGCATATCCAATTTCAAAATATTTCAAACAATTTATCATGTTCCAAAATGCATTGGCGCTTGCCCCCACGCTCACTCGTTGTTGGCGATGCTCCTGCATCATACTCCCTCGCTTCAAAATTTTCATGGGATCCTATCCATGAGCTCTCACACGGTCTGTCCATGCTTTTGGATCTCTGCTTCATTTTCCCAACTGGCATCTTCAACTGGATGTCCCTTCCACTTGACCAAGTATTCAAAGTATTCCTTTCTCCTAGTCCTCTTGCTAACTCTTTTGTCCAGTATTCTTTCCATCTGTGGCTTCTCTGCTACTGGCATCTGTTTTGTCCACTAAACCTCTAGTTGTTCATCACTTGTTCCTGCTTCCTCAGCTTTGTGTGGGTACAAATTTGAGACATTGAATATTGGAGAAATTTCGATCCCATCGGGTAATTAAATCTTATAAGCATTTGCCCCAAATTTATTCAAGACATTGCATGGTCAAATCCTCTTCATCTTCAGTTTGTTATATGTCCCCTTCGGGAATATTTCCTTTCTCAGATGTGCCAGAATAAAATCACCAACCTCAAATTGAATTTGTCTCCCGTGTTGATCTGCTCTACACTTATACTCTTGGCTCGAGTTCTGCAATCGTTCCTTCACCTGGCTGTGAAGTCCCTTTATTACTTCTGTGAAATATTTTGCACTAGCACTCCTAGTTGCATCTTGTTATGAATCTCTCAATTCTGAAACTCCTCTTGGCTATATCCCATAAACAATCTGGAATGGACTTTTCCCTATGCTTCTGTTGATTGAATCATTATAAGAAAATTCCTCATGTGGCAGAATATTGTTCCACTGACTCTGGTGTTCTGTCACCAAGCTCCTCAGCAAGTCTCCCAAACTTCTGTTCACAACTTCTATCTGTCCATCCGTCTAAGGATGATAATTTGAACTAAATGACAAGTTCGTTCCTAGCTTTTTCCATAAGGTTCTCTAGAAGTGTCCCATGAACTTGGTGTCTTGATCTGAAACTATGCTCCTTGGTAAGTCGTGATGTCGAATGACTTCTTTGAAAAACAAATTCGCAATGTGAGTTGCGTCACTGGTTTTCTGACACGGTATGAAGTGTGCCATCTTAGAAAATCTTTTTACCACTACAAGGATTGAGTCAAACCCTCTTTTTGTTCTTGGAAGCCCCAATATGAAGTCCATGTTGACTACATCCCATGGGCTGTCAGGTATGGGTAATGGTTGATAAAATCTTGCATTCTACCTCTTCCCTTTTGAATGCTAACAAATTATGCATCTGTCCACGAATATTTTGACGTCTGCTTTCATTCCTAGAAAAAAATATGACTCATTTAACTTTGAGAACGTCTTGTCATGACCAAAATGCCCATTCAATCCTCCACTATGTTTCTCCTTCAACAGATTCTCCCTCATGGAGCATTTTGGAATACAATGTTGATTACCCTTAAACAATAATCCTTCCTAGATCATGTATTCTATCCATTGACTTCTGTCCCTGAGAATTGGATTCTCAGCTACTTCATACGCCTCTTTAAAATCTGGATCATCTCTATACATGTCACTGAGATCATCAAAACCCAGTGTTTTGACTCTGAACTCCTATAACAACAAACATTTCCTGCTCAAAGCATCAACAACTTTGTTAGCAGTTGCAAAAATATGCTTGGTTACAAAAGTAAAGTTTTGCATGTATTCAACCCATTTAACATGTCTTTGATTCAACTTATCCTATTGAGTCACAAATTGCAAAGCATGATTGTCACTGTATAAGACAAACTCCTTCAGGATTAAGTAATTTCTCCATTTTTTCAATGCCTGAATAATAGCATAGAAATCCTTGTCATACGTGGAGTATTTCACTTTCACTTCATTCAACTTCTTGCTGATGTATGCTATCGGGCTATATTCTTGGCTCAAGACTGCCCCTATTTCAAATCCACTTGCATCACATTTTACTTGAAATGTCTTTTTAAAATCCGGCAACACCAAAATTGGTTGTTCCATGATTTTTCTCTTCAACAAGTTGAAGCTTTTCTCTGCCTCTTTTTTCCAGTGAAAAGACTTGTGTCTCTTCTTCACTGTGTCCATCATCAGTGCACTAATTCCATTCTTGATGAAATTCCGGTAGAAACTAGCCAATCCATGAAAACTTCTCACCTCAAATATACTCTTTGGTGATGGCCAATTCTTAATTACCTCCACCTTATCTGGATCCATCCTCAATTTATCTGCAGAAATAACGAAACCAAATAAATGATTTCTATCTTCATGAATGAGGATTTCTTCATATTTATTAGTATCTTCTCTTGCCGTAACCTCTTCATTACTGTAGCCAAATGTTTCATATGCTCTGCCTCTATTTTACTGAAAATCAGTATGTCATCCAGATACACAATGACAAATTTTCCGATGAACTCCTTCAGGACTTCGTTCATCAACCTCATTAAAGTACTTGATGTGTTATTTAATCCAAATGGCATAAAAATCCATTCATAAAACCCCTCGTTAGTCTTGAAGGCTATCTTCCACTCATCACCTTCTCTCATATGAATCTGGCGATATCCACTTTTCAAATCAATCTTTGAAAAAAATTTGGCTCCACTTAAGAAATCCATCAAATCATCCGTTCTTGGCAATGGGAATCTGTACCTGATGGTTATCTTATTAATTGCCCTTGAGTCTGTACACATCCTCCAGCCTCCATCTTTTTTCGTACTGAGCACTATATGAACAACACACGGACTCAAGATTTTTCTAATCAACCCTTTGTCCATCAAATCCTGGACTTGTCTTTTGACTTCTTCATTCTCCTGTGGCGTCAATCTGTACGTTGCTTTGTTTGGTAAACTAGATCCAGGTATGATATCAATATGATGACTCAAACTTCTCATCGATGGCAATGAATGAGGCAGTTTGTCCACTACTATGTCAGTAAACTCTTCGAACAGTTTATGAAACTCTTCCGGTAAACCATCTATCTTCGTACTAGTTAAAAAAAAATTAGGCTTCCTGACCACAATGAATTGTGGTTCCTCCTTCTTCTTAACCTCTGTAAGAAGTTCCTTCCCACTCATGAGAAGTACAATGTTTCTTACTTCAGGTTTCACCTCCTTATCTTTGATTGGAAGCAACATGTGAGTTCTCCCATTCTTCTCTGGGGTGTATGTGTTCCTTCTCCCATCATGAATTACATTTCTGTCATATTTCCATTGTCTACCGAGCAATAAATGACAAACATCCATGGGAATAAAATCACAGAGTATCTCATATTTATACCCTCCTATTTTAAACTCAACTAAACATTGTTTAGTGACATTTACCTGATGTCCTTTTTGTAGCCATGAAACTCTATATGGACTTGGATGTTCAATAGTATCTAGCTCCAGTTTTTTTACCATCTCTGTAGAAACGATATTATCTGTGCTACCACTATCCACGATGACTTGGCATACCATGTCTTTGGTTTTGCAAGCAGTCCGAAAAAGACTGTTTCTTTGCACTAGATTCTCCACCTCCTTCTCTGGCATTAAGAGACTTTTCGCATCATCAACGATCTTTCTCCTTCAACATCTTCTGCCTCAACATTCTGCCTTTGTGCTTCGGCAATGTGAGTTTCACCACCTTCTTTATTTTTGTCTGGACACTGATAATATTTGTGTCCATTCTTTCCACATGTGAAGCATTTCACCACTCCACCTCTTCCTCTTCCTCTACCTCTGGTACGAGGAAAAATGTTTCCATCAGTACAGTGACCTTTCTATTCAGTATGCTACCCTCTTTGTGAACTTCCACCTCTCTCAGTTTGAGTCTGAGGTTTCTTCCAATCTTCCTTGGGTTTCTGGTTTTTATCCCGGGCAACTGATTTGCCTCTGGGTTGACTTTTGCCTCAGCCTCTTTGACCTTGTTTTCGGCTCAACTTCTCTTCAGCCTTTAGAGACATCTGATAAGCATCTTCCACCATTTGGATGGTCATAATGCTCATCTCATCCTGAATGTCATATCTCAGACCATTTATGTACCTAGCAACTTTTTCATCATCACTTTCGCGATGACCTGCCCCGATGTTCAGCCTGTAGAATTCTTCAGTATATTCCTTCACTATCATCAGTTTCTGTCTCAAATTTTTCATTCTCAAAAATAGATTAATTTGGTAATACCTGGGAATGAATTCCACCTTCATCTTCACGATCATCCTATCCCAACTCTTGATCTTCTTCTTTCCTTTGCAGCATCTGTCAGCTTATAGCTCATCCCACCACAATGTTGCATGTCCTTTCAATCTTGTGATAGCATGTTTGACCTTTTTGTCTTCCTCGACATCTTCATAGTCAAAATATGTGTCCAAAGCTCTAATCCAGTCTAGACGCTCTTCAACATCCAGGTTTCCTTCATATACTGGAATATCCATTTTTTCCTTAGCACCCATTCTTGCAACAACCCTAATTAGGCGTTCATTTGTTGCATCTTCTGTTGTGGCTTCCTCTCCTTCATGTTGAACTTCATCTTCACTTTCAGACTCACTGACATCTCCAACACTAGATGTGCACCTCTGTGTTGCCTCCGTGTCCACGAGTTTGGCGCATATGTCACACATCTCTCTCTCCATGGCTGGATTTGGCACCTGCCTACCCCTTCCTCTTGGAATTTCCCTTTCCTCTGGTGGATCGGGTGTTTTCCTGTCCCTTCTTCTCAGCGGCATGGCTGAGATTCCTTTCTCGCTTTCCCTGTCTGAAATATACAAATAGAGTCAAGCTTTGTTACCACACTAGTGCAGACCTATCGGCCCTCAGGTCAAGATCCGCTCACAAGATCGTTTTTTATCCCTTTCGATCTGGATCGGCTCTTTTTAAGATTCCCTGCTGGAATCTCCCTTCAAACCGATCCACAAGTCCTTCTTGTAGCTCACAATCTCGTGAGTTTGAGACTCATGACTCCCGACTCTTTCCTTCTAATATTGTGATACCCGAATTGTCGATATGGGTATAGATCTTCCCCTATCAGCGCCTTCCTCGCGTGACCACCAACTAGGCTAATAACTAGCACCTTTCGCTATTCGCCACTTCACGAGTTCGAGTACCCGACCTTGGAACCTTCCCTCCACGAAATCCTGAGAAGTGATGTTGAATTTTCTCCTCGCGTTCTCGCTACTCGCGACTTTGCGATTTTCTATGTCTAACTCTTGTGCTCTTATCTTGCAAATCCTCGAGATGTGAAAAGTCAGTGGGGTTTTGACTCCTTCTGATATGTGACATGTGTCCATCGGTCAAATTCTCGGGCACACTGTATGGTTCTGCCACGTGCCTCTTATGCCCAACTTCGGTACTTTGCAACTTTGCTTTCTGAAGCACTACCTTCTTTGTATACCGACACCCAAAGTGTAGAGATCCCGAACTCCTTGCTACCCTTTATCGCAACTCATGACTTCAGAACTTGGAGCACCTAATCTTTGGGCTCTCACCCTACGAACCTCCGAGTTCGCAAGATCCCTAGATCTGCCACTTGTCCTCCTCCTAACGGACGGCTACGATTCTCTCGCGGTTTCGCAACTTCAGAACTTTCGGGACAAAAGTCTCGACCTCTTACCCTCCGATATGAAGAAATGGCAAAATTCTGACATGTCTTCTACACGGGTCCCATGATATAACTTCTCGCCTTTTTGGAGTTCTCGAACTTCATGACTTCATGAATCCGAATGTTGAGCTTTTAACACTTCAACCCACGAAACCCCGAAATGGTCAATGAAATTCTAAACTCCATGTTGTCGAGTATCCCACCTATCCACTCTTAGAAGGAGGGTTTTGATTCTCTTCGCAGCTTCGCCACTCGCAAAGTTGAAGAACTTCCCTCTCTGACCTCTGATGTCCGAATCCCCGATAAGGGTGATCTTGTGACATGTGTCCTTCCAATTGGATGGCTCAAATTCTCTCTCTATTTCTGGACTTCGCACCTCACGACCTCATGAGTCTTGATGCAAAGGTTTCGACCCTTCACCTCACAAAACCCCGAAATGAGATTTTTGTGGGTGATCCAACGACCCTTGTTGGCTTCAGATCCTATGGTCCGATTCTCCCGAGATTTCACTTTTAAAAATGCTTACCGTAATTTCCCTGCTCATATGCAAGATCTAACGGCTTATCGTGACTTCGTGAATTCTCCACAGAGAATTCCAACTGTCAAATTCCTCCTTGACGAGTTCTGCGAAATGGACATGGTATCTCCTTTCAGAATTTATCCTCCTGCAAACACCTTCACTACGCCTTATTACAACTCTTCAAGGCAATAGCCCCCTTGAGATTTCTCCACAACTCGAGTCTTCAAGAAGACTACTTCACGCACTCCTTTTGGAAATTATTCAAATACTTCCAAGTGTTTGAATTCTTCGACTCTGTGCACTCTCTGCTACAACAGTTTTTCAATAGTTTCACTCAAGTTGTAACCCTGAGACTTCACTCAGCCTGTGCACTCCTTGCACGGCTCCTGTGCTCAACTTGCACTTCTATGAGAATGAGAACAAGGTTATCTCTCCTGAGCTTACAGAGATTGAATCTATGAACCCATCAACGCACTCCTTGCGGACGATTTCATTGCACTCCTTATACAAAAACTCTTGCTCAGATGAAGAAACAATTGAAACTCATTCCTTACTCTCCCTCTCTTCAGATTTCAGACATTCAAAATGAAACCATTCATTCACACATCAAATCAAATGTATAACAAAGAGAGTAAACCAATCATGAGCATAACATTCAATCATGCATACACATAAAGTACTTGAACACCATGAGTCTGAATCAAGCTTCATATATTAATCTCAGAACTTTTGTACATGGGTTCTTCTACACAGTTTTCTACTTCTGCTCTTCTATGCTCTCTTCTCATAATAATCTTACAACTATACAATGAGGGTGTCTATATCTGTTTTCCCTCCAGCTCCTAAAACTATCTAATCTAAGAATTTAAGTCTACCTACTTACATTTACTGGCATAAATGCCTCTTATTCCTTCATACGAGAGCGGGACGCTCAAGGTCTAATTACAGTCTACGAGTACGCTCTTTCTTAATTGTTTCATTTAAGTTTGGCGTATCCAATTTCAAAATATTTCAAACAATTTATCATGTGCCAAAATGCGTTCGCGCTTGCCCCCACGCTCGCTTGTTGTTGGCAATGATCCTACATCAGTAAGGATCTATGGCCTTCTCTTAGGTGGTAAGCTTCTTGAATGTTGAAGGTTCATGTGGTGGTATGTCCTCATCTAAGGATTTCATCCCCTTGTTGTTAAGATTTTCCTTGAATTGATGTTGTCCAACAGAGGTTGGATGTTTATTTCAAGGGGTATGTTCAAATCTTTGTGGGAGTTTTTCCAATTGCGCCAGGTGTTTATTGTAGCTTCCGGATTCCATAAATCTAACACTTTGAGGACACCTACTTCTATATGAGGGGGATGAATGCGCTTAGAGTGAGTTTAGTGTTGGAGGCTGGGAGTTGTTGCCAAGAGTCACTCCAAAAGAGGGTTGAAGTCCCACTCCGCAGTTCTTAGAAAGAGTGATATGTTATGAGTCCCTCGTTGTTCCTAGCCATGTTCCAAATGAGCGAGCTAGGGCTCTGACCATTCCACCTAATGAGCTCCCTTTCCAGGATGGTTGGGGCATATTTTTTCCTCTAAATATGTGCCCAAAGGTCTTGTAGTATTTTTAACCATATCCACCAAATTTTTGCACCGAGGACCTTATTGAGAAGATATGGGTCTATGAGGCTGAGGTCCCCTACCTTCTTAGGTTTGAAGACTTTTTGACAACTAGCCAGAGTCATTTTGCATCCTTCTTTGGTACCCTTCCAAAGGAAGCTTCTTTGGATATTCCTCAAGGTGCTGAGGATAAAGTTTAGGGAAGCAAGAGCTGAGAAGGCGTAGATTGGAATGGATTGTAGGACAAATTAGAGGAGGATGAGGCGACCAGGAAGAATGAGGGATCACAAGGACCACAACGAAATTTTCTTCAAGAAGCTGAAAAGAAAGGAGTCCCAGGATGTATTTCTTAGTGGGTTATTAATAATGGGGATGCCCAGGTATTTGGAGGGGAGGATGCTATGGATAAACCCTAGTAACTACATAATATGGTGTTGGATCTGGATAGGCATGTTGAAGAAGGAGATTTGAGATTTGGAAAGATTCACTTCCATGACTGAAGCTTCGTAAAAAAGGTTGATGATAGATCTGATGCAGAGGGCTTCTTGGATTGTGGGTACCCCCATTAGGAGTATGTCGTCCATGAATTGACTATGTGATATGGAGGCAGATATTTCATGAGGGGTGAGACCAGAGAGGGAGTCATTGGTAATGGATTATTTGATGACTCGACTCAGCCCTTTTGCCATAATTATGAAAAGGAAAGGAGAAAACGGGTCCCCTTCCCTTATTCCTCTTGAGGGGGAGAAAGGTTTGGATGGAACACCATTGATCAGGATGGAGAACAGGGCTAACGAGGTGAGGTTGACAATCCAAGAGACCCACGAGGGTTCAAAACCAAACACGAGGAGTTTTGAGTTTAAGTAATTCCAACTTAAGTTATCAAAGGCTTTAGAGAGATCTAGTTTTCGAAGCATAACTTGAGACTTCATCATATGAGGTGAGTGGATTACTTCGTGATCCAAGAAAACATTGTCCAGAATTTGTTTTCACTCCACATAGCCTGATTTTTCCAAAGATATTATGAAAGGTATTATTGGTTTAAGGCATGTTGTGATGATCTTCGTTAGGAGTTTTTAAATGACATTCCAGAGTGCAATGGGTCGAAAGTTCGAAGGGAAAGTAGAGTTTTTATCTTTTGGTATGAGCATCAGAAAGGCTTCATTGAGGGCTTGGAGGACCTACCTAGATATACTAGAGTCCTTGATGATTTCCCAAACATCTCTGCGAATGATTCTCCAACAATAGTGGAAGAAATCAAAAGTAAACTCATGTGGCTGAGGAGCCTTGCCCGACGGGGTGTCCCTAAGAGATTGATCAAGTTCCTCCTATGTGATAGGTCTCATAAGAGCCTCATTTTGTTTTTTAGTGAGCTCCTTAGGGATATTATTGATAATGGATTCAATTGTATGCGAACGATCTAAGTGGGGATACGTTAAAAGGTTTTTGTAATAAGAGATCATTTCCTTTTCTATATCTGCATGCTATTGAATTTTAGTTCCTTGTTCTGAAACTAGGTGAGTAATGTGATTTGTTTGACAATACTGGACCATAGATTTCTGAAAAAAAATGTTTTTTTGCCCCCCTCTTTCAACCATTGGATGCGAGATTTCTGTCTCCAGAGTATTTCTTCCTGTGCCCGTCTTTCTGCCAACTGGTTGTTTAGTAGATTCTCTTTCTCCTTTAGGGGATCAATGAGGCCTTGAGATCTGATCTCTTGTTGGAGGATTTGCATTTGTTGATTGAGAATCTCTTGAGCATGAAAGATGTTGTCGAAGGTGGACTTATTCCAAGATTTCAGATGTTTTTTGAGATTTTTTAGCCTCTGCTGAAATATGCACATAAGGGTCCCTATTGGGAGGCCGCTTCTTCCCACCAGAGCTTGATGTTATCTTGGAATTCTAGGTGTGTCAACCATAATTTTTCAAAGAAGAAAGGATTTATAACTGGAGTGCCACTGATGTTAATTTATAAGAGAATCAGCTAGTGATCTAAACCCAGGGTGTCGATGACTGTGGCATTCCAAGCCAAACCATCCAACATGATGGTTTTTGATGTTAGAAAATGGTCTAATCTGTTGGAGACATGTTGAGCCCCCAATTGTCTATTGGACCAGGTGTACGAATCATTTTCTATTTCTACATAAATGAGATTCAAAAGGCTAATGATTCAGTTGAAATGCTCACTCTCATTTTCCAACGTGCATGTGCCCCCCCTTTTTTCCTCCCAACTTATTATCATAATGAATCACCCCCTAGGATCCATCTTTGGGAACCAATGTGATTGGCGATCCATTCTAAATGTTGGAGGAAGGTTTCCTTATCTCCAGGTATTTTGGGTCTGTAGACATTCATGATATATTTGAGTTTGTCCGAACCAATGAGATGGAAGTAGGTTGTAATGGTCCAGTTGGAGGTGAAAAAATCGTCCAACAAAATTGTGGCTCGATTCCAAAGCTTGTCTAGGCCACTTGTTTCCCCCTTGGCGTCGACTTCAACTTGATTTTATTTCTTCTATCATTTTTTAAGAATAAGGGAGGCTTACTTACCCACGCATTTGGTTTCCTGCAGTAGAACTATATCTCGTTATTCCTTCTTAATTCTTTCTCTAAGCAAACCTTGTTTGCTTCTTGCATTGAGGTCCCTTATATTATAGGATAGCATCTTCATGAGGATGGTAAGAGTTGGAGGGGAGAAAATATGTCTGAGATTAGATGTATCTGACCTGAATTTACAAGGAATTTACCCACACCTTCAATGAGTTGATGTTTTTGTTTCCTACCTCTTTTTTTCTCATCTTTTGGTGGTTTACGTTGATCCTTCGAGGTACCTTTTTCTATTATGAGATTTGTATTGGCGTGAGCTGATCCTCCTGCAGATGAGTTGAGAAATACTTTGTGGACCTTGCACAAATGATCCAATGGTATGGTATATTGTTGTTGTTTTCGTTAAGCTTTCTCTAGATGTGCCATATCAGTCCCTGCTAGCTCATGATCTTCCAAATCAATGTTTGGGTCCCCAATTTTTGGCCAGAGATTTGCAGGAAGGGAAGCCTTTGAAATGGTGATTTGGGAAGAAATTGGGGATGAGGGGATGGGATTTGAGGAGCCTTGGTCGATTGCAGGGGTTGCAGAAGTTGTCAGTGGGTTGGCGGAAGTGGAGGGGAAATATGACTGGGTTTGAAGGGCTTTGAAAGAGTTCTTAGTTTAGGGTCTTGGGGAGGGATTTTTTGGCCTGATGCCTGCATCGACCAATGACTTGGATAAATTTGTCCTTGGATTTGTCAGGATCTTCGAGATTTCTTTTGGTGGGGTTATTTAAATGGAATTCATGGAAGAGGTGACCATGCTCATGGAATTTCCAGCAGCCAAATGGGATGTGCTCATAGTCTAGGTTTTGGGACCATTCGTCATCTTGATAATCTAGGGTAATGGCTCCGAGGAAAGGTTTGGAGATATTCAAATAGACACAGATTCAGGCATAAGCATTGTACGTTCGTTGTCTTATTGCCTCTAAGGATTTGACATAGATGCCAATGATGTTGTCGATTCCTGCAAGAATTTTTTCTAGCCAAAATTCTTGTGGGAGCGAATAGAGTCTCAACCAGACTGGGGCGTGTGTGAAGTATTCCTTTTTGGGGCCAAACCTTTCCATCTAGAAACGAAGGAAAATACCTACCGAGTTGTAAAACTACGACCATCCTTCAAATATTTTGTTTCTATCCTCCAGGTTATGCAAGATGATAATGAAGAATCCTTTTGATCCAAGTTGGAGGTCATAGTGGCCCTTGGGCTTCCACTAGTGTTGAATCCATTTAACTAGGTCCTTTTCCGAAGGCCATAACCCCAAAGATTTCCCTATCAGGGTGAAATCCCCCATTTATTGTTTTCAATCTTCTATTCTTGGAGAGTTGATGATATATTTCAGAGCAATCGGGGCCTTTTGGATACATTTGTTTGGTTCCCAGGTGCAAGTAGTTTTTGGATGATTGGATTCTAGGTCTATTTCCATTGGTTTCTCCTTTGGCATCTCTTCCTCCCAAATGATTTGTTGCATTCCAGCTGAAAGTTTGAAGGTCGGTCATTTGAAATGTGTGGATCCTTGTTCCTTAGTAGTGACAGAACTTTAATGGGGGCCCGAAGGCCCCCCTCCCTCAACCTCCATGGCCGCAACAACAAGAAGCAGGGTGGCGCACGTAGGGTTTGTGGCTAAAAACCCTAGACCAGGGAAACGCGTGCAAAGGTCTCAATTGTAATCTTATAATAGACTATTTTCTCATTATTTGTCAATACTACAATTGAGCGACTTAGAAAATTAGAGTTCTTATTTGATCAAGATTTTAAAAATTTGGATCAATTTAGAATTGGACAAAACGGGAAAGGACATCCTTCCACCAAACTTGGATCATTGTGAAATTTTACTCATACCTAAAGGTTATCAATAAAAGTATCAAGAAACTTATCATTATTAAATATATTGTAATTTAAACGCTACATATAAGGGTATGAAAATTATACATTATTTTCCAAAACTATTTGTGTAAAATTCAAACTTTAAATGAAGTTCAAATTTACTTTAACAACTTTATTTATCTAATCATATAAAAATATAATATTATTATGGATTAGGTGAAATTTAATTATGTGATATTAAGTAGCTTTGAAAATTTGTTGTTTAGACGTCTAGAAGAGTAAGATCTATTAGAATTCAATTATACTTTAGAGTGCAATGGATAGGACTAATGTATCACAATTTGTATTTATCAATTTATTTTAATAGTTTTTTCATGACTTCAATTTACACATATGACATTCTTAATAGTTATTAACATCAATATCTTTCCAATTCTACTTCAAAAAGTGGAGTGACCACTTTCGTTTATGTTTTTATTATTATTAAAGTTTCAAGTATTTTATAATTATTTTTTAGCTTTTAGCTTTGGGCTAAATACAACTACTACTTTAAACTATTTTAAGAGGTAGATATAAACAACTTTGCTTATAATTTCACTTGTATTGATATCAAATTACTTTATCGTTTAGAAATGTATGTAATATTCTTAAATTTGAGCATCCTAGAGTGTGATTGATGGATTTTTATAAATAGTTTATACTCGAGACTTCATGTTAACATTTAGTATAGAATTCCACCACTTTACTTTGGAAATTACATACTACATTACATGATTTGGTTTTCATTAAACTACATAAAATTGTAGCAAAGCACAAAATATTCTTATACAAGTTCATTTCGACAAAGAGTAGAGAGTGTAGCATGTACATGTACTAGATGCTCACTTGGATTCCTCTAAAGAAAGGGCCCATCATAAGTTCTACTGAAAAAGGACTCACTAACACTCCCACCAAATATTTTTCAATAAATTGCCTCATTTTTTAATTGGTAACCTTTTCCACTAATGCAATCCTTTTACTAAAGCTCACCTTCTTATAAATCTAAGCAACATTATGACACTCACTATAAGGAATATCCAAAGTAACCATCTCCAGTAAGAACATGCCAAATGAATAAACATCTACATGTTGATTATAATCCTCTCCATATAATGATGGAGTCGTGCATTATGTTGTACCAATTATAGAGTGAGAAGCATGATGAGTTGCATTAAAACCTAGATCACTGATCTTCAGAACACAAGTATTACCCTTCACAAATATATTGTTGCAATTCAGGTCTCTATGAATTATGCAATCGTTATGATTATGAATATTTCCAATATCTAACATGCCCAATTATTCACTCTCTTCATTGAGACATGTCGATTCTTTTGATGGTACTGACTCAGGGTCCCCAAGGTGCAGACCTCAATAATAAAATTCACATGTATCATGCTTGGAGGGTCCCTTGTTATTGTGAACCTAAACTTAATATCTACTACATACAATACATAAATCAATTAAAATTTTGGACATGGAGACCAAGTTAGGTATGAAGGGAATGTTGAAATTATATGGGTTTGTCTCTCATTGATTCCTAAAGTGGATTCAGTGAGTTTTATTACATATAAATACATTATTATTACTTAAATGTTAAGAAAATTGACAACTTTGTCAATAACATCGATAGTGTTTTAAAATGACTTCGAGTAATCAATGTCGATTAAAATGAATAACTTCACCAATAATGTGTATGATCTATCCACAACCAATTAGTATACTAAGTAATGTTGAGAAAAATAAAAACTTCATGAAGAACACATGTGTCTCTTAAAAATAATTAAGTTAATTATAATAAATAGAAACATGTGTTTAGAGACATGCACAGAGGGAAGATAGATGGTTCTTTAGGAGATTTATGTTAGGTCTTTTCTTTTGGATGGTAGTGGGAACACTATTTAAGCAGACAAAAAGGGTTGAGGTAAAATTTTGCAATGTGAAATGTTGTTTGTCTACTCAATGGACAAAGTGGTGAACAATTATATGTTTCCTTTATACAAGTTGAGATACCTTGGAGACATTCAAACACAATATCTTTATAATCTGAATTAACAACATTAATATTAAACTTCCCTCTAATTTCTAATTACTTCAGCATTCCCATTCTCCCGCTTAGAGAGTATGCTGATATATAAATTATGTATTTGACAAAATAAATATTGCGTAGACATACTCTTAAAATGAACAAATAAAGGAAAAAAAAAGACTAAATGGTGAAGAAAAAACAAAGCTCATAAAACGTTAGGTAAGGGAATTGGTTGAGGCTACCAAGTAAGAACATGTTAGATGGTGGAGGAAAGGCTAGTACCAAAGTTAGGTAAAGGAATTAGTTAAATTGAAATAAAAAATGATTAGAATTTACAAAGATGGTGAAATGTTATAATAATATATATTTTTTTAAATTTTAAGATGTAGATTTATAATAATAATAATAATAATAATCTATTTTTAAGGTCACGGCCAAGCCAGCACACCAAATTGGTGTATGAGACCCCCTTGTTTGTGGGACAAGGGATCCCCCTCCGCCCAACGATTTGACTGGTAAAGTCTACGAAGGTATACATACCCTACCCCCCTCTGGATTTGAACATACATACTTATATAATAATATGTAAATGTCGGATACATTTTTGTGATTGTTTTAAAAACTTGTTTGATACATGATACGTATTTATTAAACATGATTTAATAATAATTAATTTTAAAAAGTTATAAAAACTTCACATAAATTATCTAACCCTAAATTTAATTATGCATATGATGTAAATTAATTACTCACTCTTAATATGTTAGTAAAAATTATACTTTCATATCTTAGGTACAAATCAATACATATCTTAGATAGGTGATTCAACTCACTAAATTAATTTTAAAAAGTCATAAAAGCTTTACATAAATTATTTAACCCTCAACTTAATTGTTCATATGATGTAAATTAATTACTCACTTTTCATATGTTAGTAAAATTTATACTTGTATTCCTTAGGTGCATATGTATTATTAGGTACATATGTATTATTAGAATAACATAGATTCTGTAAAAAGTCTAAGTCTATTAGGAATAGATACAAAAAATATTAGGTCACTTCTAGCATATTGTTGAACAAATAGAACTATCAAAGTTCAAGAATGTTGCAATTGGACAAATAAATTGCTTACATTCGTGTACAAATTCATCTATAACACATAGATTTGTATATAGACTTAAAGCTTCCTTAGAAAGGGAGTCAGTAAAAGATTTCATCTCTCTTAAAATATGCACAAAATTGACCCTATGGAATAGTCATACAATGTCTTTTAGCAACTGAGCCATTTGCAACAACCTTGTACTGAGAAATTATATCATGTTGTTCATACAATCAATAGTTAAGGAAGAATCATCAAAAACCTCCAGATGAGCAATTTCCTTGTCCATAACACATATTAGAAGGAAGAATCAGGCTTTGAATTCACCTTGGTTGTTTGAACCTTGTCTAAGATTGGCCTTCCCTCTTAAGAAGTGAGAATCAGAAATATATAAAACAAACCCCAAGTTGTATATGTGATTGGGGGCCTAGAAAGAAACATCAAATAAATCCCATGAAAATCCTTATTAATATCCAATTCGTTTAAAAATCAAGCCTCCTTTACCTTGGGAACAATCTTGTAAAAAGGAAGTAAACTAAGTACTCATTGAACAACCTTGTAAGATGGATACGAGATATCCTCGAAAATCTTGGCATTTCAAGCCAACCAAATACCCCAAGCTACTATGACAGGAAGAGCTATATTATCCTTAAGGTCACTTCTTTCGAAAAAAATCTCGTAAAACCTCCTCCACACAGGGCTTAGCCCATAAGGGCCCTCTAGTCAACTATAAAGCCACCTCACTCCACACTTTCTTAGTAAACTGACACTCTAGAAAAAGATGCACATTGTTTTCTTCATCGTTTGAACAAAGAATAAAACCCCCCACCCAACCTTATTCATTATTTGAAGTATATCCCAAGTTATAACCCTTTTTTTGACTTCTGACCAGAAAAATATTATAGACTTGGGTGTATTTTTAAATTTCTATAATTTGTAATCCCACCAACATTATTCCACTAGTCCTAGACCATGAAGAACAAGTTTCCCTATCTTGGTTGAATAATTTCCACCTCAGTTACCCAACGACCATACCACTTCATCCTTATCATCCCTAAGTCACACATGAGATTTACTTAATTCAACAATGAAGAGAAACCATGAATGGTGTCAAATGTAATCAATTCCTATCTCATGTGAAAGGTTCCACCACTAAACACAAAGGTTTGTATATTGGGGATCACCAATCATGTTCAAAGTACACCTTCCCCCATCCTATAACTAATGAAATAACAAATTTGGAAGAAAGACATTTTCCCCACAGTCTACAATTGCATCCCTACCTATCCTTACATGTGTGCCAAAACTCACCTTCCAAGACAACCACCGAGCAACCATGGGAAAGGCTAAAGATAGTGATTTCCATTGGTTATACACGTTTTGAATGTTCTTTTGGCTCTTTCTAACCTAGTCTAGAATAGAATTGGGGGAAATGTATTTTTAAACAAGAATTATTTTCCAAAGAATTTTACAAGTCAATAAAGTATACACTGACTTTGCCACCAGTTCCCTTCCAAACAAAAAGATGTTCTTTAACGCCCATCCACCCTAGTTCTTTGGCCTCATGATCACCTGCCAGTTTACCAAGTGTGAGCCCAGATATTCACCACTCCCCTTCCATAAGTAATCAAAGAAAACTTTTGGAATCCTATTAAGGATACCCTTGGGGATGCGCACTAGAAGGTGCCAATAGACTGGAATGGCCTCCAATTTATACTTAATGAGTATAAGTCACCCCCCTCTCGAGATCCATCGATTACACCAAATTTTTATTTATTTATTTTAGTCAACAACTGCTTCTAGTCTGACTCCATAGTTATTTGTCTTGAGAAAGAACCATAATTAATTGATTCCTTCATCTAGACCGAAGCAAGAAAAAAAAAAGAGGTTTGACATGCTAACTCAAACGTGGTCTTATATAGTAGGAAAGTAAATGGAAGACTTGTTGTCATTCACTAGCATACCTATCGTTGCAAAAAAGAGGTTTAGAAGTTGATTTAATTGATGACATTCAAAATCTGAGAAGAAAGAGAAGAGTATAACATCATCAACAAAAATGAGGTTTGAGAGTTTCTCTAATCTCCCAATACTCAAGCCTCAGATATTATTCTACCACCCATCTTCCTGAATTTCATGCCTAATCCCTTATACCACCAAAATAAACATGCAGAGAAAGAGTGGGAACCCCTGCCTCAATCCATGAGAAGGATTAAAAATATCAAATCCATAACCAATTCTAATAACAACAAAACAAACTCATCATGATGAAACCCATTATAAAATTTACTAGTTGTAACCCAAACCTTACCTATAAAAGGAGTAAACTAAGATAGAGCCACGAAACCCAATCGTAGGCCTTCAACAAGTCGATTTTTAATATTCTTGCATTATATCTAGTTATATTTATAAAATTCACCCCTTCTTGGGAAATTCCAATGGCTTCATGAATGCGCCTGCCCCTTAGAAACCTGAATTGCTCACAAGAGATGACCTTTGATAAAACCATCCTGATCCTTACTGCAATCACCTTCACAACAATTTTATGCATACAATTACTTAATGAGATTGGTATAAACTCCTTAAAATAGATTGAGCAATATACTTTGGGGATTAGAGAGATGAATGTAGCATTATATCTAGCTGGAATTTTTCTAGTCAAAAGTACCTCCTCAACAAGCCACACCAAGTCATCTCCCAGGACATGAAAGAAGTCACCAAAGAATTATGCAATTTATTAATCCTACCCAGGACACCTACCTTTCTTAAATGATTTGATGATAGAGAGAAGTTCCTATTTAGACATAGGAATATAGATCATGTTGTTCTCTTATTCATTTATAAGTCTCGAGAAAATACTCACTAACTTTCACATCTCCCCCATATTAGCATGTATCAATTCTTTAAATATCTCTTTGAAGTAATTAATACCCAATTTTTAAAAGTTAGCAAAACCATGACCTTATTTCCGCCACCTTCATTCATCTCCCAAATGGTATTTTGGTTCTTTATTAATCGGAGAAAAGATTTGGAAAAAAATGGTGTTTTGATCTCCTGCTTCAATTCATATATCTCAACTTTGTAGGCACCACTCCTTCTCATTAGCCATAAGTAACTCAAATTGATGGTGTTCCAAAGATTGAGCTCCTTCCAACATGTCTTGAGAGAGGGTACCCATCCTCTACTCGACATTGAGATCTTCCACATCATGTTCCACCTTTCTCACTATTTGGTCTTTGACCCTATGTCCTTCCCTAGCCTAATGCATCAATTTTTTCTTCAACAATTTCGAAGTGGCCACTAACTATGCATGATTTGGGACTTCAAAATCAGTCTCCACATGTTTCTAGTTATCCTTTACTATCTCTTGGAACTCTTTTATCTCTTGTCATTGATGATTTTACTTGAACAAGGCCCCTGGCTTCGAATCACTTTTCTCCAACTACAAAAAATGGGAAAGTGGTTTGAACACCTTACTTTCACAACCCAGGTTCAAAGCTAATCAATTCATTGAAATTGAGAATGATGCATAAGGAAGCAATCCAACCATTTGGATACCCCCATCTGACTTGATCAATTGTTACTCCAGGTATGGAACAATTGTATAGGTTCAATGTCTACCCAACTTGCCAACTCAAATTTGTCCAGAAAAAATCTGGCTAATCTATGCTCCCAAGGAGAGCCCCCCCAAATCTCATCCCTATTAATTGTCAAGTTTAAGTCCCCTCTAGTTATAATATTTTTAAAATTTCAAACACTGTAAAGAACAAAATATTTCCCAAAATTGTTTTTAACCCTCGTAGGGACCATACAAATTGAGAAAGATTAGGGTAACCCCCAACTCCTTACAGTGGACCTATGTACAAACTCCTAAACGCACAACAAAGACATTTATCAAAGAAAGGTTTAAGTTGAAACCAGTTATAACCGCCACTTGAGAATCCAACTTCATCCAAGCCAAAAAAACTCCCATCCCATAAACTATTTCCTCAACTCAAGAAAAATAATCTCAGTAAGTCCCACCATTTCCTAAACAACTATTGCATCCAAGTGATCCATATCTACCATACACTTGAGGGATACCTTTTTGTCCCTCCCTCCTATGCCTCGCATGTTTACTAACATAATTCTCATCGTGGAAATGGCTTGGGGTTCATTCATGCTATAAGGACCCATGAGAGTACATGTTGCTTACCTTGATTATTTTATATTGACACCTTATCTTGATCATGCTTGCGAGATGACTTATGCTTGCGAGACGACTTATGGCCTTCTCTCAATGGCCTAGTCATATTGATAACATTAACTCCCAACCCTCCCGAGGCTCCTCACACTTAAACGATATTCCCCAACTGCAAAAGGTAAGGCTCCCTACCACTAGACGAGGAAGATGAGCCAAACTTAAAGGTTTTTCAGGTACTCAAGGCATGTAGAGGGTAGGGACCCAAATCATTCCAGAAACAAGCAACTAGAGAGTCCTCAATTTCTAACTCCACCCCATGATTCATAGGTTTATACCCCACCATAAACCGAGGAAAAAGAGTCTTAACGAGACTACATTTAGACCTTAACGGACTTGAACCAAAAGAAGACCAAAAGGGCTTGTAATTCTTACCAGTGAGATAAAGAAAATTTATAACAACATAAATAATTTTATAAAAAATTAATTAATCTATTAATATATTTTGAAAAAATAATTATTTTAATATTATTAAAGCAAATATTTAAAAAAAAAGAATAATAATCCTGAAAGTGAGATGATGAAAATAATTAGAACACTAAAAAGAATTTTATTAAAAATAATGATTAAAATATTTATTTTAAACATAAAAAATTAATAATATTGAAGGTGAGATGATCAAAATAATTATAACAATATAAAGACTTTTATTAAAGTAATGATTAAAATATTTATTTTAAACACAAAAAACAAAAATAATAATGAAGGTGAGATGATGAAAATAATTATAACAATATAAAGAATTTAAAAAAATGATTAACATATATTTTAATTTTTGAAAAACACAATATTTTTAACATCAATGAAAAATATATTATAACCCTTTAAATTTTTTATTGAAAATATAATTTAAACAAATGTTATAACCCTTAAGAATATTCATTAAAAATATAATTTAACATGTAAAATCTATAAGTTTATAAGAAATAAAAATGTATAATTTCTGCTAATTTAACATGTAAAATTTAAAATTTTATAAAAATAAAAATATACAATTTAGCAAATTTTTAAATTTATAGTTTCATAAGAATAAATTTAGGTAATTTTACACATTCTCGATAAATCTTGATTTTCATTGTAACATGGTTTTTTTCTATACCAATTCATTCATCTAAGGTTGTTTTTTATTTTTTAGAATGTGTCTGCAGTATTTGTTAGGGACCTAACCAACTCAAGTGTGTAGAATAATATATTTTCATGTCATAAAGGTCAATATTAATAAGCCCTAAAAATAAGTAGCAATAAGTCAAATGTAAGAGGACCTAATAGAAGCTTCCGCTTCTAGAAGGATCTTCCTCTAAATTGTTCTTTTGGATAGATAGATTTAGTATAAATAAGAGTAGAGGGTATGAGAAGTTTTGTCTTGGATATTATTGTAATAGAGCTCTGCTCTGCTGGAGGTTTCCCCCTTGAAGAAGCAAGTGAACATTGCTATCATTAATCAAGGTGCTCATTCTGTTGTTATTCTAGTAATTTTCTTGTTATATCATTATTTTTCTGCCATTTCTAGCTAGAATATTTATGTTCTGCACACTATTTTATATATGGAATACTACTGGTGGTATCAGAGCACTTTCCTTGGTAGAAAATTGTGGGCTAATTTTTTTCAGGGTAGAGATGTATTCCAACGTCTTAAAGCTACAAATATCTATCGTTACATGCATAAACCCGTAGTCAGGGAGTAATACATGTATGAAATACAAGAGGTACTCAAGAGCACATTTGTTGGCCACCCTTATAACTCCTGTTGGTACCACAAACAACACAAGTATACGGATCAGCCTAGATCACCTGAAGCCCTCTAGAGATCAACCGATTGGCTGTATGACTGTGATAGTGCCACTGAGAACAACACTCGGGAAGATACTCTCTAGTACCTAGGTAGTCGGGTAGTATGACTAAGGGAACGATCTAGCCCCCTTAGTTGGTGCCCAGAGATATTAGGTCGAGTGCTACTATTGGACCCTATACGTATATCAGAGAACTATAGCATAAGGAAAATCCTTGTCTGTAGAAACCCTGAATACCCTACTCCTTGGGATGAAAACAAAACTAGAACAGACAAGATCTATTGTCATGCAATCGTGCCATCTGCATTTTTCTTGTGAAATTACTACACATTTCTTCTTGTTAACCATTTGGGCATTTCATCACTGCAATAATATTCAGGCTAACGTAAAACTCCATAAGAGTAAAACAAAAAGGAGTATAGTGGTCCCACTGGCACACTTATTTGGGACCTATCCCATTGGATTCCCTTTTTCTCCCTGATCACAGTCATACCTTTCATTTTTAATTCCATTTTTTTTTCGTGGACCTGACCCCTTCTAAGCTTCCCTAATTTTCTTCCTATTCCATTATATTTCCCGTCTCCCCCTCATCGTCATGGTATCTATCACTTATAAGTCCTTTTATGCGGTCCCACCCACCCATTTTTCCTTACCCGCACTCCCACTCTCCAGATGGCCACCACTCACAACCAATACCTGTAAGGTTCCATCAATCAAGCCTAGGACTCCATCTTAACATATGACATATGAGATTGGCTCTACCAATTCTCTCCTTGCACAATTTGAGACCCAAGTCCACCAAAAATTTAACACCATGGAAGCCAAATTCATGAACCAATTTAACACCCTCTAGTCTATTGTCAACTAGTTGTTGAAGCACCCTCTAGGTCCCTCCTCCTCTAACCAACCAAATGTTGTTGATTCCTCTCATTATCTGCATTTTCAATCTAGCTCCTTTCATTGTGACCCCGTTCTCCCCCGCATCGAGGTCAATAAATTTTATGGCTCTAATCCTATGGGTTGGGTCACTCAAATGGATCATTATTTTTCTTTGCATGGTATTACCGATGAGTTGGCCAAACTTCACTATGTTTTCCTCTATCTAGATCTTGAACAATGGAAATGGTGGCAATGGCGTAAAAAATAACATTAGGGGTATATTACCTGGACCGAGTTTGTTGCAGCCCTCTATGATCGCTTTGACACTGATACCCACTATCTCAGGCGTTTGACCAAGTTGAAAAAGTCAGGCATAGTGGAAGATTTTATAATTTCTTTTGGGAATTTGGCCTTTCGAATCGAGGTCATGGAAGATGCTTTCTTCGTTGAATGCTTTATCAGTGGCCAAAAGGATGAAATATGATCCTAGGTTCTCATGGCACGCCCTCAAACTTGGTTGGAAGATACTAAACGTGTTAAAGAGTCCCAACAAGTTGTTTTTTCCCAAAACAGAAAGCCCTGTTTTGTTCGTCGCCCTCGACCGAATAATCCTAACCTCCCTATCACTCCCCTCAAAGTCCATAAATTAACTAGGGATGAAATGGTTGAACGCCAACTGAAGGGTCTTTTCTATAATTGTGATGACAAATATTTTATGGGGCATACGTGTAAAGAACAAAACCTTTTTATGGCCATTTCTAAAGATGTTCCTCAAGAAGCAATGATAGTTTCACTTGTTGAAGAGCCCCCCCTTCCTGATGGTACCCAAGATCCTGTTGACCCACCTGAAGTTGAACCACTCATTTCATTGCATTCCCTCATTGGATTATCTTCTCCACAAGCCCTCAATCTCATTGGCTATATTAAGCATAGGAAGGTCATCATCCTTGTTCATAGTGGTCACACCCACAATTTTATTCATCATCACATTTTCGAGGAAACCAATTGCTATATTTGTGCTGTCAATAATTTTCAAATCATGATAGACAATGGTGGGTCCATGAAATGTGGGGGCCATTGTAAAAATGTATTTCTTCAAATTGGACATTACCACCTGAAATCTCATATGTTTTCCAATGAAATGGGCGGTTCTGACATTGTTCTAGGTGTTGAATGGTTACGCACTTTGGGTCCCATTCTTATGGTTTTTAATGAATTAACCATGCAATTCTAATAGGAGGGAAAAATGTATCACTTCCAAGGTCTCATAGTTGGTTCTCTTGAGATCATCAGTGCCCATCGCATGGAAAATATCCTCAAGAAAGGCCACTTCGGTACTATTTCTCAACTCATCCATTCGATTCAAGCGATTGAGACACCCTCTGTGCATCCATACCTCCAAGTTATTCTCTCCAAACACCAAGTTGTTTTTTCCACTCCTTAGGGACTTCCGCCTTCTCATGGTATTCATGGTCATTCCATACCCCTTATTCCTAACAGTCTTCCTCCCAATGTTCACCCTTATCATCATCCATTTTCCCAAAAGAATGAAATTGAGAAAATAGTACAGGAATTTCTCAAAGCGGGTGTTATCTGCCCCAATACCAACCCTTATTCTTCTCTTCTAGTCATGGTACTAAAGAAAGAAGGTACTTGGTTCATGTGTCCTGACTTTCATACCCTCAATAAACTCACCATTAAGGACAAGTTTCCCATTCATGTCATTGATGATCTCTTGGATGAGTTGAGTGGTGCTCAGTGCTTCACTAAACTTGATCCATGTTTTGGCTACCACTAGATACGTATGGAAGAGACTGACATCCCCAAGACTACCTTTAGAACTCATGAGGATCATTATGAGTTCTTTCTCATGCCCTTTGGCCTGTGTAATGCCCCCTCCACCTTCCAAATCCTCATGAATAATGTCTTTTGTCCTTTTCTTGGTCATTTTTTCTTAGTTTTCTTTGCTGATATTCTCAGCTATAGTAAAACTTGGCAATCCCATATTTCCCATATGGATCAAGTTCTCCATCTACTCTCTCAGTATCAACATTTCCTCAAACACTCTAAATGTTTCTTTGGTGCCTCAAAAGTCAATTACTTGGTTCATATTGTTAGCAAGGATGTTGTTCGGGTAGATCCTAAGAAGATTGAAGCAATGTAGGATTGGCTTTGCCCCAAGACAATCAAAATCTTGCATGGTTTTCTAGGTTTAATAGGCTATTATCACAATTTTTTTCAAAATTATGGAAAGATTGCGATGCCTCTCATTTCTCTCCTTAAAAATAATTATTTCACTTGGACTCTCGCAGTTGATCAGGCCTCTCAAGCATTGAAGGAAGCTATGTGCACTACTCTGGTCTTGGCCCTTCCTGATTTCATAAAGGCCTTTGTCCTAGAATGTGATGCCTTCGAGAGAGAAATTTGAGCAGTCCTTATGCAAGAGGGAAGACCTTTGGCCTTTACCAACAAACAATTGTCAGAAAACCATTAGGGTCAATCAATCTATGAAAAATAAATGTTGGATATTCTACATGTAGTGGATCTCTGGCGTCCTTATATCTTCGGGCAACATTTCCAAATTAAGACAGATCAACAAAGCCTCAAGTATTTTCTGGAGCAACGACCTTCCTTTCCATAGCAAAACAAATGGGTAACTAAGCTCTTTGGATATGATTATGAGATCATTTACAAGAAAGGAAAAGAAAATATGGTTATTGATACTCTTTCTCGAAAATATGAAGACGAAAGTTCCCTTTTCTCCCTATCCTTCATTGTACCAAATTGGCTCCAAAATTTTCGCCGAGAATGGCTACAAGATCCTAAAATTTCACATTTGATCCAACAATTGCAAGATAGTTCTTCAGTTTCCCTGGGGTACTCTTGGCACAATGATGAGATTTTCTACAAACGTCATTTGTATTTAAGTGAACCATCACAACTTAAATCCAAGGTGCTTTGTGATCTTCATGCTACACCCATAGCTGGGCACTCATGGTTTACCAAAATCTATGACAGGGTCAAATGTTATTTTTTGGGGGATGGTATGAAAAAAGGTCAAATGGGATGCTTGTCAATGTAACAAGGGACAAACAATCAAAGCCCCTGGCACACTCCAACCACTTTCGATTCCACCTGCTCTTTGGAGGGACATCTCTATGGATTTTATTGTGGGATTTACCTAAATTAGACAATAAGTCACTCATCATGGTGGTAGTTGATCATCTTTCCAAGAATGCTCATTTATGTGCTCTTCAACATCCATTTATTGCATCCATTGCGGTTTAACTTTTCATGGATCATATCTTCAAGATTCATGGCATGCCTCATTCTATTTCTTCTGATCGAGATCCCACTTTCACCAACAATTTTTTGCAATAACTATTCAGGCTACAAGGCACCCAATTGCATATCATCACCACCTATCATCCCCAGACTGATGGTCAAACTGAAGTTGTAAACAAGTGTTTGGAATCTTATTTGAGGTGTTTTTCCTCTGAAAGGAAAAATCAATGGGCTCAATGGTTACCATTAGTTGAAAGGTGGTACAACACTTCTTACCATACAACTACTCACATGACTCCTTTTGAAGCAGTATATGAAAAAAAACCACCTTTTGTTCTCTCCTATATGCCAGGTGTCTCGAAGGTTCAGGAGGTTGACCAAACACTTACAGTTCGAGAAGCTATTCTCCATACCCTTAAGGAGAATTTGGTCATGGCTCAGAATTACATGAAGAAACAAGCCGATCAAGGTCGCTCATAACGTCAATTTGTTGAAGGAGACCAGGTATTTCTTCGACTGCAACCTTATAAACAAACTTCACTCAAGGCCGAACATTTTCAGAAATTGGCGCCCAAATTTTATGGTCCTTATAGAGTTTTCAAGCGTGTGGGATAGGTGGCCTATCAGTTAGCTTTGCCTAATTCTTCTAAGCTCCATCTTGTTTTTCATCTCTCCTTCTTAAAGAAGGTGATTGGAACTAAATGTCAATCTCAAATCATCCTTCCCGAGTTGAATGAAGAAGGATCCATCTGGTTGCAACAACAAGCATTTTTAGACCAACACGAGCATCGTCTTCATTAGAATACCATCAAGGAAGTGTTAGTCAAGTGGAAAGATACAACTCCAACAGATGCCACTTGAGAGCCAGCTAACATTCTATAACAATTTCCTCATCTCAAGCCTTGAGGACAAGGTTGATTTTAAGGGGGGGGCATGTTAGGGACCTAACCTACCTAACTCCTCAAGTGGATAGAATAATATATTTCCATGTAATAAAGGTCAATATTAATAAGGCCTCTCAATAAGGAGGAATAAGTCAAATGTAAGAAGACCTAATAGAAGTTTCCTCCTCTAGAAGGATCTTTCTCTAGATTGTTCTTTTGGATATATAGATTTAGTATAAATAAGAGTAGAGGGTATGAGAAGTTTTGTCTTGGATATTATTGTAATAAAGATCTTGTTGGAGGTTGCCCCCTCAAAGAGGCAAGTGAACATTGATATCATTAATCAAGGTGGTATTTCTGGTGTTATTCTAGTATTGTTATGGTTATATCATTGTTGTTTTGTCATTTCTAGCTAAAATATTTATGTTCTGCATACTATTTTATATCTGGAGTATGTTGATACATGAAAAAAATGATTATATCCCTACATAAAGCAGTGAGGTCTTTCCTTCATAAGAAAGAGATTTACCACCGGGATGTGACTAGACCTTTATTAAAGGCATTGTTTAACTGTTTTACATTTTGATTTTTCTCATCAAAATTTGATGACATAAATCTGTACGAAATCACTATGTTTTGTTATTTAAAATCTAGTTTTGAATCTATAAATAGATTCAGCATGCTAAAAAACCCTGAAACACTCTGATTATACAAAACTATTAACATTGAGAAAACAATAAACACCCTCTAGAACATTCATACTACTCTTATGTCAGCCGTTGGCACTTTGGATATTAAAACGTTCTGGCTACATAGCCAGTATAACATTTATTATGTAAAAAGTGAAGTGGATGCTCATAAAATCTTTTATCACGACTACAATCAGTTGAAAGAGACGGGCGATCTTCGTCTGGACGTGGCTAAACTGTTCCTTCTCATATGATGTCATGCTGTGTCCAATTTCATTGTGGCTGATTTCACCCTTATTGTTGTATTGCGATTTCTATCAACTTTCTTTTTCACATAATAAATACAGAACCGCTGGCTACAAAGCTAGAACGTTGTAATTCTCCTTGAAACTGCCACTGTGTACGGTAAATTTTTAGGAATGCTTATTGTTCTGGACTCTGACTTTAACAGAGTCGAGCGACTCGAGCCATTTAGGCATCTGGATCTTCAGTTTCGGCATCTACATTGGGTACAATATTATTGGTGATATCGCCGTTCCTCCAGAGAAGAGTAGATTTTCCTCCACATGGCAAAGATTTCAGGGGCCATATTCCCACAGGACGTTTATCAAATGGAAAACTCATGCCGGACTATTTCGGTAAAATGTTTATGCTTGCCTATATATCTTAAATATACGATAGCCATCAAAATAACTTGCAACAAACTGCTGGAATTAAAACCCTGAAAACGATTTATGCAATTCAAAAACTCTGAAAACGATTTGTGCAATTCAAAAACTGTAAGCGATGAAAGATTATTTTAGTTATCAAAATGTAATTAACCTCTTCAAAACAATAGGTCCCTGGTTGTTTTTGTTTAACAACCCAAACATAATGGGCGAACCATCACTATTGCAAGTAACATCAGGATTCGTCAATGATCTGGAAATATAACTCAATACTAAAGGAATTCGTCATTGATCTGGAAATATAACTCAATAATATTTTTTATTTTTATTACAAGTAATTTTAATTTAGAAAGTTAATATATTTTTATCATTTTTTTTAATTTTATTTTAACATTTAAATGAAATATATTTATTTTAATTAAAATATTGAAAAATAATTTAAAATATTAATATATTTTAACAAAAAAGACTATCTTAATAAGATTTTTAAGTTTAATCATCCTTTCTATTTTAATAAAATTACTAATTTCATGAGATTTGATCTTGAGAGAGAACTTATCAAAGAAATCAATGGACAATATGTATGCCTATTACTACTTAGGCATGGCAAGTCAAACCACTTGAGCTATACACCTAATCCTCAGGGATTTAGGTGGATTTTGGTGGAATTCATTACAACTTTCACATAACTAGTTAAACCATTTGAACTAACCTTCGTCCTGGATGATTTTTGTGTCTATGATTCTGATGTGTTTGCATTGTTGGGGATGGAAACCGTTCTTACTGTATGTTAGTTTAACTATTTATAAAAATGTATAAGTATGCAATGCAATGACAACACTTGTATTTATTTTCCTTTAGCAATGTATGTCACAATGATATGTATGCCTATACTTAAAAATAAGTTTGTTCATTGACATGGAAATTTGGAATATAAATTTATAGTATTGAAATCCAAATACATGGTGTTATGATTAGACATTGACATTTTTGAAATTTAAATTCACAATTTCATAATCAAAATCAACACTTTTAGAATCCAAATTCATACTTTCCAAACCAAAATTCACATTTTCATAACCAAATTTGTAGTCTAAAACAATAACTATTTATACTTTAGTAATTCAAATTTTCACTTTGAGAATGCCAATATTCACACTTTCTAAAACATTACTCACGCCATTGAAATTTAAATTCTAACTTATAAAAACAAATTTCATGAAATAATCATTAGAAGAGTAAACTAGATAATACATTTATATTCTTCACATATTAATGGGTAGTCATTATACAAATTGACTTAATGATATATATGAAAGGTAATTATGGTTTGTTCAATCAAAACATCATAGAAGTCACTTGGTTTGTGTTCATGTTCAAATTCAATGACAAAAAAAATTGATATAATTCACTATTGGGTTCATGTGTGTGTGTGTGTGTGTATGAGACCATGTTGAATGATTGTAACATGTATATTCTATTAAGGAATATAAATGGTTTTTTTCTACATGAGTATCTGTGTGAGTGGTCTAGCTCGAGTGGTACAAAGGAGAAGTGTGTATCCTCCCCGATTAATTTAAAATCCCACTTGTGATATGTTTGATTAATTGGGTTGACAAGGTAATAACAATCTCATTCTCACCTACAAGCTAGAGGGTGGGAGTGTGGAAACAGAGATAGACACATAGACACCCACATATCAATTTTAATATATAATATAACACATAAAAATAATAAACATACACTACTACAATACAGGTTTATGGCATCATCCTCTGTGTCATCACCTAGTGCATTTCTTAAGAAAACCATTCTTGTTTGAACGATACAAAACATAATGTTAAAGGGGGTATGTGACTTGCATCAACTTTGCATCAATTCTTTGTCAATTTTGCATCACTTATTTCTACACATGCTTTACCAGGCAGCATATTAATGATGAAGAATATTGTTAGGAAACAAATATCCAAATAGCATAAAAACATAAGAATAAGTACTCCACGCCTTGAGAAAGAGATAATTTCAGATAATAAGCATGTTTGAGGGGGAAACCTCCTTATACACCACATAAATTCACAAATACAAGATGATTTCAAATGAAAAGGTCTCCTTGGTATATATATGAGACTAGGAGGTAAAATTACAACTAATGTACCCAAGCTGGCATAAATAAAATATAAATACTAATGTAATATTCCCCAATTAAGGGGTAATGTGCCACTATTTAGGGATTAACATTCCCATCCCCTTCAAACAAGTTTTGTTTGCAATGCTTGAGTAATTCTGGATTCTTATGTAAAAAGACTCATCTTCCCAAGTGGAATATTCAGCAGGTAGTTTCTTCCACTTAATGAGATACTCTTAAATGGATCTATTCCTTAGCTGGTGAATTCTTATGTCATTCATATCTTCAGGATCCAATATGATTTTTCCTTCCTCATAAAGTTCTGGAAATATTGTTTGAACTAGGATCTTGTCACCTATAACCTTCTTTAAGCATGAAACATGGAAAACTGGCTGTACTCACGAAGATGCAGGAATCTCCAGTTTGTATGCCATAGTAACAATGTTTGCAACACCTTATAAGGGCCATAGTACTTCAGTGATAATTTATTATCCTTCTTATCTTTCTTGAGGGACAATTGTTTATATGATTATAGTCTCAAAAATGCCCAATCCCCTACTTCAAAACGTATTTCACTACAATGTTGATTTTCTTGTTGTTTCATGCGATTTTGTTCCATTGTCAGGTTGTCCTTTAAGAGTTGGAGAACTTGTTGTTGATGCTTGATGTGATTTTCCATTGCTTGAAACTTATATTTTTCTTTTAGAGAAGGAGTGATGGATGGTGGGTGATATCCATAAAGCGCCATAAATGGTGTCATTTTTGTTGCAGTATGAAAGGAAGTGTTATACCACCATTCTTCCAAGGGTAACCACTTGAAGAATTGTGTTTATTTATGATGGACAAAGAAATGAAGGTAAACATTAAGACATTTATTCACTATCTTAGTTTGTCCATTAGATTGAGGATGATAAGATGAGCTATGAGCCAATTGAGTACCCAACGAGAAAATAATGTTGTCAAAATATTTCCAGTGAAGATGGGATCTCTATCTTACATTAATGTTTGGGATTCCATGTAGCTTTTGAAATGTCTCCATGAATGCTATTGAAATTGTACTAGCCTTTAAAGGATGAGAGGGTGCACAAAAGTGTGTGTACTTGGTAAGTCTATCAAAAATCACCATGATGACACTCTTTCCTTCAAACTTCGGTAACCTTGTAATCAAATCCATTGAAACCTCCTCCCATCACTAACTTGGGATGGGTAATGGTTGTAAAAGAGTTGGGGTCTTAATTGTTTCCACCTCACTTTTTTGGAAAACCAAACATTCTCCCACAAGCCTTTTGTAACACCATGTTTCCCCCAGTTTGTAAAAATAACTGGACTGGCCAAGAACTATGGCAAACTCAGAAATGTGAATATGTATTATGTGAATAATATTATGAATTTATATTGAAGGACTGTTGAGAGGGGATGTGCAGAAAAAGAGACCACGATGGCAGTGGAAGGCACCTGGAAAGGTGGCGTTAACTTCCACCGAGAATCAATACCGTATTTGGACTTCACTGGCCCGAAGAACCAAAAGCGGCTCGCTGGCCCCAAACTAAATGTCTCGCAGGATGGTAGGAAGATGGCTTCTCAGGAATTAATGAGGGATGTGGAGGTGAACCACCCATCCGTAGAGTCGTCAGGCCTGACCAACACGAGGGAAATCGTGCCACACACAACCTCGCAAGAGGATAAGGCATGGGGTAGAAGCGATTGGGGGCAGACGCGAGGGGAGGAAGAGAACTCTAGAAATATGCAGAGTGAGTGATAACAGAGAGGAAGGAGAGTAACCTGCACTTTTGGTCACTAGAAAATAGAGACGCAGTCTCACAACATCATGGTCTCAGCTCGGGGGGGGCTACTTGTAAATCCACTGGGAGTCGCTGAGCCTACTGTTAGGTGGAAACGAGCACCCCTCTCAGTAGTTGCATAACCCCTGGTGTTATTTCTGATAAGTGTTTTGCCTCTAGCATCTTGAAACTTATATTTATTCTGACATTTATGTTTATAAGCTGTGAAATGGTGAATGATTTCATAGTAGGAATGTTTGTATGGTGTTTTGATCGGTACTGGTAGATGCATGTTTATAATGGAAAGACTACGTATGGATTATGTCTTCATAAATTGCTATTTATGTGCATACTGATCTAATTCAGACTGCATGTCTGATTCATGGGAGAAAGGTACCCTTATCTTCCTTAGATAGTACCCTTGGTAAAAACCTCCCCATAGAGATACCCTGCTTGACCATCCCATCAAGAACCGGGAAAGAGAATGTGAAGGCGCAAGGCCTTAGTAACCCTACACAAGGAGGAATGATCCTCTTGAAAACCCTAGATGGCAGCATAAGGATGAAGTATCGAATCGACAGACGAGATCCCGTCGGGAGATCTGTGGTCACTCATGACCGTCAGATCGGAAGAAGAAGATGGAGTGTTACGTGACTTAACCCTGAATAGGTGTTGATCGACAGAAGAGATTCCATCAGGAAAACTATGGTCACACATGACCGTTAGATTGGTAGGATTAAGTAGGCTGTTAAATGCCTTACCCCTTTGTTTTTTGTGTCTTCGAGGGTAGCGAATAAATTGGGACCATAGATCCCCAAGGTCCATGCGAGTATCTGGACTATTGATTTTTCCACGTCTGGGAAGTCATGGAAGAATGCACAGGTAGGAACCAATCTGAGCTATCAAATCTTGGCTGGAAAACTCGACAGTCGTTGGATCTGTCAGGAGTTACTTGAGGGTTAAACCCCCAATGAATAGGGGTGAAATCCCTGAAATAGATCTAGACCGTTCGATCTCGGAAGGCTACGTGTCAAGAGATTACCCATTTCGGGAAATTGGGAGTTGAGAACTCGGGAGTTCTAGTGATGAGAGCTCGAGACTTTCCATGGTGGAAACCCTGAAGCAGTTTTGGACCATCCGATCTTGGGAGGCTACGTGTCAAGAGATTACCCATTTCGGGAAATCGGGAGTCGAGAACTCGAGACTTCTGGTGATGAAAGCTCGGGACTTTCCATGGTGGAAACCCCGAAGCAGTTTTGGACCGTCCAATCTCGGGAGGCTACGTGTCAAGATATTACCCATTTCGGGAAATTGGGAGTCGAGAACTCAGGAGATCTAGTGATGAGAGCTCGGGACTTTCCATTGTGGAAACCCAGGAACAAATCTGGACCGTCCGATTTGAGGGGGGCATGTGTCGTGAGATTTCCCATTTCGGGAAATCGGGAATCACAAAATCGGGAGTCCTGGTGACAAGAGATCGGGACTTTCCATGGTGGAAACCCCGGGATATATTTGGGCCGTCAGATTTAAGGAGGATATGTGTCAAGAGATTACCCATTTCAGGAAATCGAGAGTCGAGAAATTGGGAGTTCTGGTGATGAGAGATCGAGACTTTCCATCATGGAAACCCCAAAACATATCTAGACCGTTTGATTTAAGGGGGCCATGTGTCGTGAGATTTCCCATTTCGGGAAATTGGGAATCTCGAACTCAAGAGTCTTGGTGACGAGAGATCATGACTTTCCATGGTGGAAACCTTGGGACAGATCTGGGCCATCCGATTTAAGGAGGCTACGTGTCAAGAGATTACCCGTTTTGGGAAATTGGGGATCGGGGATTTGGGAGTTATGTTGACAAGAACTCAGGCTCTCGCCTTGATAAACCTCGACCTATAAGATCGAGACGTTAGCATGTGGCTAAGTCCCGATGAACAAACGAGATCCTTTCAGGGAATCTCAGGGTCTATAATGACCGTCAGATGTGGAGAAGAGACGTCAACTTTACGCCAAGGCGTGAATGCGCCTTAGGGTAAGTGGCGAGCATATCTAGATGACAAAAGTCCACCCGCCCAGATCTGCAACTGAGGTTTCATTCTAGAGCCCCCTTGTTGTTCTACCTTTAGCGGTGGCGGGGCAGTCCGGAATCGAGCGTGCAACTCGGGAACAATTAGGATCAATTTTCCTTGATCGACGACATTCAGGCGAATTCCAGACCCCCCTTACCATTCTACCTTTAATGGGGGGGGGTGGTCCGGAATGGTGTGGCATGTGAAGTGGGACCTGTCTCCTATCACGCCGCCCACTATGTCATGTTTCCCCTCTCGCCACCTGTACTCCACTCAACCGTGTGATAGGGCCCGTTCCTATTGGCCATTCGCTAACCCTGTTGGGGTTTGTCCCTATTGGTCGGTCGCTAGCCCTATCAGGGTTCGACAGTTGCAGAGTCGAACGATTCAACATCACTATAGCGTCGAGGCACGAAATACAAAGAGGAACCACGATTATTTGACCTGTGATCATAACCCGCGATCACATGGGAACAGAGAGAGAGAGAAAGAGCTATTTTGTGCTAGGCCTCCATAGGTAATTCAGGGCCTCTGATTCTACAGAAATCAATGAAAATTTGATTATGGTAGTGGGTATGTGACACCTTTGAACATCATTTTTAAGGTGATCTCGAAAAAATTCCTTCTTGACCCTATCATAGGTTTTCAAAACTCTTGAGTGTCGTCCTACTAGACATGTGTGCAATTCCAAAAGTACCTTTTGTTTGAGTTGGGATTTATTACATAAATATAAGCGATCTTTGTACCAAAGTGAATCATTTTTCCATGTAAATGTATCTACACTGGAATCCTACTGCAACCTTTGAATGCGATTCCAAACTTTTTCATCATTCTTCTATTCATCCCTTTCTTTTGTTATTCAATCAGGTTGGATGATATATATAGTATAGATAAAGGCCTCAACATCTTCATCCTTTCTTGAGAGTGCATCTATCACAACATTTTTCTTCGTTTCTTTGTAGATGATTTCAAAATCATAAGTCCACATCTTGGTCACCCATTTTGTTGTTCTTATGAAGATAGTCTTTGTTCCAAGAATTATTGAAGTCTGTCATGATTTGTTTTGACCTTGAAGTGTGTCCCTATTAGGTAAGGGCATCATTGCTTCAATGCATGTAGTACTTCCATCATTTCCTTCTCATAAATAGGTTTGTGTAAGTCTTTTCCCTTGAGTGTCCAACTTTCAAAAGAAAAGGTCCTTCCTTCTTACATTAGAACAACACCAATCCCATTTCCTGAGGCATCACAGTCCATAATAAAGGATTTTTTGAAGTTTGGTGTTGTCAAGATATGAGCTTTGCACATCACCTCATTAAGTTGTTCAAAATATTGAGTTTCCTCTAGATTCCATGAAAATGCATCCTTCTTAGTTAATGACATTAAAGTTTTTTCTATTCTTTCATAGTTTCGAACAAACTTTCAATAGTAACTTGTCAAACCCAAAAATATCTAAGATTCTTCAATGTTTTGGGAATTAGCCAGTCCATCATGGCCTTAATCTTGTAAGGGTCTACCTTGACACCTTCATGAGATACAATATGACCCAAATATTGTACCTCCTTAACCCCAAATAAAAAATTGGATCGTATGAAATATAGTTGTTTCTCCTTTAGTAGATGTAGCACCCTTTCAACATGTCAAACATGATCCTCCCAAGACTTACTATAGATTAGTATATCATCAAAAAATAATAACACAATTTTTTGAAGGAAGGGCTTCAAAATGGAATTCATCAACCCTTGGAATGTGTAAGGTGCATTCGTAAGGCCAAAACGCATGACCAAAAATTTATAATGGCTTTCATGAGTTCTAAATATTTTTTTTGGGATATCTGCTTACTTCATTCTAATCTGATGATACCCTAAACGGAGATCCAACTTTGTGAAGTAGATTTCTCCATGTAGTTCATCTAACAATTCATCAATGATGGGAATAGGAAACTTATCTTTAATGGTGATCTTGTTGAGCTCTCTATAATATGGAAACATACACCATAAGCCCTATTTCTTGATTACCATTAGCATCGGTGCAGAGTAAGAACTTTGGCTAGGTCTAATAAAGCTTGCCTCTAACATTTATTCAACCATACACTCAATTTCACTTTTATTGGCATAGGAGTATTTGTAAGGCATGACGTTAGGAGGAACACCCCTATGAATTAGGTGAATAACATGATCATGATCACGGGTGAGTTGAAGACCTCTGGTAATATCTTCAAATACTTTGGAATGATTATCAATAATCCCTTGAATATCTAGGGGAATAGATGTCTTATATGTTTGAACATCTAGTGTGCATAGTTGTACAATTACATCTCGATGCCCCGTTTTCAATAATTTTGTCATGCCATTAGATCTTATCACCTTACTGAGTTTCCCTATGATACCCCTTAAGTCAATTTCCTTTCCTTCCAATGAAAATTTCATGAAAAGTTATTGAAAATTAAAATCCATTATTCCCAATTATTGTAACCATTGGACTCCTAGTACGACATCATCACCACCCATGGGTATAGAAATAATTGGACTATTCATTAAATATTCCCCCATAGTAAGAATGATCTTATGGCATTTTCTAGAGTAATTGATAGTTCCTCCATTTTCAATCATTACTTAAAACTCTGGCGTTGGATATATAAAGCAATTGAGAGCTTTGGATAATTTATACTAAATGAAGTGATGAGTACTACCAGAATCAGTTAGGACTATTACCTTTTTTTTATATATATCCTTCGATATTGAGGGTTTGAGGAGTGGTAATTCTAGGCAATGCAATACATGATACGGTGGGAGTCAACTCTTCATAAGAAATATATTCTATTTTTTCATCTTGATATGCTTCTTTTTCTTTTTCTTGTTATTATTCCTCTTCACAATCTATGTAGAATAATTTCTTCTCACCACACTTATGTCCCTTATTGTACTTGTTGTCACAATTAAAGCATACACATTTTTATTTTCTTTCCTCCAATTGTTGAGGCGCCAACCTTGTAGGTTGAGCTGGTTTAGAAAAAGGAACATCATTGTTTTGATAGATGTTAGGAGTGGTCCTTCTAGTAGCCATATTTATATTTTTACTTTCAAATTTTCTCACCACCCTGAACACATTCTCCAATGATTTTGGTTCTCAAAGGAGAACCCCATGTTGAATGTTATCCTTTAAAGTTCCTATGAATACATCAATCAGGTGCTCATATGGAATATATGTTACCTTTATATTCAATATTTTGAAGTTCTCAATGTGCTCCTCAACTGAACCCTTTTTCTTGAGATTTATAAATTGGTTGAAGAAGGTACTTCTCCTTGTATCCTCATAGTGTGATATAATTTATTCCGTGGAAATTATCCAAGTGACAAGTGATTTGCGAGAAAATATCCATCGATACCACACAAATTGATTGGGTTCTACATATAACGACACAATTCATACCTTTTTTGTGTGTAGCACATCATGTAGATCAAAGAAATTCCCCATCTGGAGTATCCATGTGATTGGTGTTGAAATATTGTAACTTCAAAGAATATTCTAATTATAATTGAGTTATTATCTTATAGATAAAATCCCTTTTTGTGTATTAATCATGTCAGTTCTTGTGTAATACCAAATCCCATTTTCTGGATTGGTCAAACCATAGTTATATGGTGGTGTTTGTAAAGTCGGCCCCTGAGATTTAATAAAGTCGTTTTAACCATTATTGGAAGAATTCATCCCTACTTGATGAAGAGACATAACCCTAGAACCTCCTCAACTAGTATTTATAAGTGAGGAGGGTGCCTCATTTGTTCACTCACTCACACTCACTTCTAGTGCACATGTTTTGAAGGTAGTTGCATTTGCAAGAAGAAAAAAAAATAGGCGCATGCTCAATCCTATTCTTTTGTTGGTGGTTTTTCTATTTAGTCATGGCATTACATTGGAAATCTATTATTGAGGAAGTTTTTGTTGGGTTTTCTCCCCCATGAGGATTTCCCAGGATAAAATGTTGTGTACCTTAAGATTGTGTTTTTTTAGTGATCCTACTTATGCTTTTATTCTCTAGTAAATTGAAAAGAACTTAATAACAACTCTAAATTTAACATGATTTCAGAGATTGATTGAATAGAGAATCTTTCATTGGGTATCTAAAAATGTCACAGTTATCATACAAGGACATTAGGGATTTTTGTTGAAGAGAAATGTTTTCCTAAAAACTATTCAAAAAAGTGTACCCTAGCCGAGCGCATCATTTGGCATCTTGAGTGCACCTTTTCAGTGGGTAGAGCCTCTAGAAAGTTAAACCCTAGTTTTGAATAGTACCAGAAAACCATGAAACAAAACCAGTACTGGAAGTACTAGTCCAGATTTGCATAGGTTCAATTTCAACGGATAAAAATTGGATTTTTTGAAATCAGAAAACTCCAGCCTACTCGCCTTAGCCCAATGCATCACCGGGTAAGTTCAGATTCACTTTCTGGGCATTTTCATTTTCCGATCATTTTCCTAGCTCAAGGCCAAGATGTCTGCAATTACAAAACTTGTTGACAAGCTAGAAGGTGTGGAAAAATTTCATGCCTGGAAGTACAAAATTGGACTCATTCTTGAAAATAATGACCTTGCAAAATTCATAAAAGAAAATGTATCAGAACCCAAATAAGATGCATCCAAAGAAAAGTACAAAAATGATATGGTTAGGGTCAAAAGGATCATTGCAGACTCCATTAAAGATCACTTGATCCCTAAAGTGTCTTCTAAGAATACTCCAAAAGAGATGTTTGATTCCCTAACCACAATGTATGCAGGAAAGAACATCAACTAGAAGATGAACTTGAGAACCCAACTCAAGAATACAAAGATGAATAAAGGAGAAATAGTTCAAGACTGTTTCTCTAGTGTTACTCATTACAAAGAAAAATTAGAAGAAATTGATGTCAACTTGGATGAAGATGAACTCAGCATGGAAACTCTTAAAGGTCTCACAAGACCTTGGGATTCCTTCATCCAAACTTTATGTGCAAGAAAAGAGAAACTCCAATTTGATAGTCTATGGGAAGAATGTGTTCAAAAGGAAGCAAGAGTAGCAACCAAGAAGTCATACTATTAAGGGATGAAGACCAAGCCCTAGCTTCTCATTCTAAAGAAGGAAAGAAAAAGTAAATTTTCAAAAGGAGACTCACCTCCATAAGGAATCTCACTCCCCAAATATATTCACCCACTTCCATAAAGAATCCCACCCTCCAAAGAGATTCCATAAATGTCATAAGGGTCAAAGAAAATAAAAATATTTCTCCTCTAATCAATGTTATCATTGACATTCATTGTGATAATATGGGACACATTACTAATAATTTCACTGCCATAAGGGAATAATACAAGGAGATAAATAGCAAAAGACATCATGCCCATGTAGTTGAATATGATGAGCCATCCACAAAGTTAACTAAAGAAGAGATTGAATATTATGTTTTATTTTCCATCCTCTTGGGATCTATGACACCTAGAGAGGACACTTGACTCATAGATAGTGGTGCCCCTAAGAACATGATAGGTCAGAGGGACATTCTCTCTAGCCTTACAAAAAATGACTTTCCCCAGAAAGTTCCACTCAGAGATGATTACCAGTACCATATCAAAGGAATGGGAGAATCCACCTACAAACTTGATTCAGGGACTTCGATGAGAATGAAAGATGTAGTTTATGTACCAGTTTTGTCAAAGAATTTACTTTCTATCTCAACTTTAGATAAGAAAGGTTTCAGGGTTTCATTCATAGATGGTGAAGTTATTATGTGGCCTAAAGGAAAAATCATAGAAGATGCAATTGTTATTGGAACAGAAGAATGTGGATTGTATAAGTTAAAACATCACTCAGATGCAACCTTGACTCACTCCATTGAGAGTCATTGTGAACTTTGGCATAGAAGACTAGCTCACATCAACTATAAAGCCTTAGCATATGTAAGCAAGGTAGTTACATGTTTACCATAATTCAAGGTCGATCATGAAGGTGTGTGCAAGGGATGTGCACAAGTCAAGAATGTAAAGAATCATTTCCCAAAGAGAGACAATATAGAAGAGGGAATCTTGGAGCTCATCCAATCAGATGTATGTGGTCCAATGCCATAAACCTCTCGAAGTGGTTATGTACTCTTCATGTCATTTATTGATGATTATTCTCACAAAACTTGGGTTTATTTATTGAAATAAAAAGATGAAGTATTCGGAAATTTCAAGGAATTCAAATCTCTCCAAAGAAAAATCTAGATACTCAGATGATCTAAGTGGATATTGGTGGCCACCCACCTATTCCAACTGGCTACTCTTGACATTTTTTAGTTCAACAGGTTCTTTTGTACTTCTTTGTAATTGTGGGTTCTACACTTCTGTGGTTGTCTAAATCCCTACACATATTCTAGGTGGATACTATTCCTCTCCCACCTAATCCAACTAGCTTATTTTGTATATTTTCATGTCAGCACATCTTATTGTACTTCCACGGTCGTGTTCGGTCCATTAATAGTTTTTTTTTTGCTCGCCATAATCAAACTGTAAACGGAGTCAAAGTTTGACGATGTAATGTGTATCTCTCTAAAATAACTTTCCAATGGTCTATAACATGCCTAAAATGGAGGTTGAATGAAAAATTTACGACCCTCGAAAGTTGTGGTACCAACTTACCCATAGGGGCCCACATAACTTTTGGTGTTTAATCTCCTAGGGTTAGGTTTTTGGATGTCTAGGGTTTTGGACTTCATGAGTAATGTCAAAAAGGCCTTTGAAGCCTCATTGTAACCATTCTTCTCATATGTATGTGGGTATGTAACACACCCATGGTGGGGTGTAAAAAACATTTATTTTCTTAATGGATAGATTCTCCATCCATGATTTCTAATTTGGAAAGTCCAGGACTCAACCGGACCCTCTGTTCAAGATTCTACGATTCTCTAAGTCAAACAATATTTTCAGACCTTGATAGTCTCATATTTTAATCAAACATAGGCCCTTTTGGCCTTTGGTGCAAGTCTTATGATACCCACGACCTTCTCCTTCATGCTTCAACGAAGTCTCAACATTGGCGTTATCCCCTTTTCTCTTGGCAGCCATTTCATATGACCACGAGTTATGACAAAATGCCAATTACGCAATTGTGGGTGCAACCAAGAGTGGTGTAGAACCAAACTTATTTTCGTCTCGAAATTCACCATGAGCCACCATCTGTCCTTTTGGCAATATCATGGTCTTGATTGCGGCCCGCCCTCAACTTTTTAAAGTTTGAACACCTTCTGTCCCCGCAATGCGATGTGACCTTTGATCTCATGATATTGACAGTAATTCTAAACCGACAGCTTATATCTGTCCCTTTTGAACCTATGGATCATATCTGACCCTTTGAAATCAACGAACATGATTTTTTTCACGATTCGGGTTTCAGAGTTTTCAACTCTCAAATCTTTACTTTTCTCCGTATGGCAATCTTTCGAAATGGAAGATCTGCTGACACCTATCCCTTTAGATGTGAAGCTACCATCTTCTCCATGAGATCAGCCTCCGGGAGCTTCAATTCTCAAACTCTCATTTATTTGGGAGTGATTTCTCCAAAATGGCATATCGTCTACTACGCATCCTCCCAATCCAACGCTTTTGCTTCCGCTTCGGGACCTTGGCCCTTTCAACTAGATCAACGTTCCTTTGGCTCCCTTCTCGATCAAAGATCGAGATATCCTTCGGGTCTTTGGACTTCTGAGATCTCAAATCTCATACTTCACTTCGCCTCGAAGTAAGCAGATTCTTTCCATGTGTCCACTTGAATCAGATGGTTGAGGCTTGCTTTGGGTCTTTACCCGAAATATATAGATTTGTGCCACCTTTCCTCTTGATATGATGGCTATGAATTACATCAGGACTCTACCCAAAATACAATGATCTAAGTCACGTCTCTTCTAGGTTAGATGGTCCACATTCACCCTGGATGATCTAATGCTTGATATCTAATTTGAACGATCTGACAACTGAGATCTAGTTCGGATGATCAAACGGTTGAGATTTACTTTGGCTGTCTGGCTCTCCCGTCATCGGGAGTCTCAAATCTCAAATAAAAACTCTTGAACATATTTATTTGGAGTCTGTGATCCCTCGACACGTGTCCCTTTGGATATAGCAATCCAAATTCACTTCGAGTCTTTGGGATTCGGGAATCTCAATTCTCAACTAAAACCCTAGTGTGATTCACTAGGAGCTCGTGATATACTAACGCATGTCCTCTCTAAATCAATGGTTCCTGGATTCCTCGATTGTTCAGGCTTCAGCGATTTCAAACTCTTCTTCTTTGTGGTCTCCTGGAGTGCTTCCACCTAGATTTCATGATCTATCAACATGTGTCTCCCACGAATCGACAACTACATATCACTTCGGGGCTTCACACTTCGGGAATCTCGATGTACTCACCAATGCAAACCTCTGGAGTGCAATCCTCCCAGACTGTCAGATATCTGGCCATGCATCCCTTACTATCAATGATCAGGATGAACTCCAACACTTCGACCTTTGAGAGTTCTCACTTCACACAATCCATTTTCCTCCAGAGCATTAAACCTCCAAAGTGAAGGATATGGTGCCATGTGTCTCCTGGCACCAATAACTAGGATGGACTTCGACACTTCAGGACTTCGGAAGGTTGACTCACTCCTCGATTGAAATGTCCTAGAGTTGGTCAGCGCTATACTAATTACCTCATAGATTTGACGGTCAGGGTAGCTCCCAGGCATCCTCAGATCTAAGGTCTAGATTAACTTCGACACTTCAGGACTTTGTGGATTTTTACTTCCCTTATGATGAACTTTCTCAATTTTTCAAACTTGCGAAGTCCAAAGGATTCAATGAGTTGACTCCCACACTCCTTCCCATTTCCAATAGTCACAATGAAACTTGGCTCTTCCCGAACAGGTATGGTTCGTTGGTCTTCAAAACAAAGAAACCTTCAATTTCGATACTTCAAACTCGCTATTCTTCCTGAGATTTGTTGGTTGTGAATGGATTAAGATCTTTTCTCTCTTTTTCTTTAATGTAATGCTTGGAAGAATTATTCCACGCACCCCTTACACTCATTCCTTAATATATAGAACTTAAGTGGTTGTCGGTCTCTGCTTGCCTCGCAGAGAGCCTATGCATACATGCACTATCTCTCCTAAAGTTTAGTAGACTCTTTCCTCCAAGGGACTCAGAACGACTAGGAGGGTCTACATGCATACATGAAACTGTGCCCAAGGTTGACGAACTCACAGTTCATGGCTCTAGCTTAAGCCACTACAAAGCGTAAGCATTTATGAGTATAAAACATGTCCAATCCATAATTTCCTACTTGCATAATTACACAATAAAGCAGATGCAAAAAGGGATACAATATAAATCATTAAACAAAGATATACATCCCTGCAACGATGATAGGATATCCAAATTTAATTCATAGTACCACTTAAATACACAAGATATGTGATTACTTATCTATTACAGGTGGTAGCCAACTAACTTACTATGGGTGTTCGTCCTTCTGCTAGAACATAGGCTCATAGGCACTCATTCTTAGCACTCGGGCAACCCCCGTGCCAAGCCATGATATCACTAAGGAACTCTTGCAGTTCTCAAGGATTCTTTCTCTGTTTCAACTTCTTCTCGAGTTTTGTTCTCTGCAAACTTTCAGAGATTTTTTTCTTTGTTATGGCCTGGGTGAGGTTTATCACATGCTCACTCAACATCAATCTTGTGGACTTCTATTCATTCACTACTACATATTGAAAAATTTGCGACGACCACTTGCGACAAAAGTACTCTTCCATCGCAACATGCAAGAGAAAAAGTTTTTTTTTTTCTAAATCTACCCCGTGTTCATCGTAATCTCGACGCCTATAGTTTGAATGAGTTATAATGGTCAATGTTCATCACATAAGCAACGACCTTAGATTGTCTGTCGCATAAGCGACGAATGTTGACCATAATAATTTAGTGAAACTTTACCGTTGAAAATGACCTAAAATAAATAGGTGGAAAAAAATATATATTTTTAGGTCACTATCATTGCAATGGCGATGATAGTGACATAAAATTGGCCTATAAATATTTGACGATTTAAATATGTTTTGGCAATCTTGCTATAACAACGACGGTTCCAAAAGGGTATTTTTGTGCGGAAAAATGTCGCAGAATGTTGTTAAAGGTGGGGGAAAAAGTAAAGCATGTGAAAAGGGTGATGGTAGATGTTATTTCCCTTGTAAAAAATGTTGCCTCAGATGTCCCGTAAGAATTTTAATAGCAACAACTACAAAACATTGTAGGAAATATAGCCACATTGATGGTGGATCGAATGAATATCATCCCATGGTAATTAGCTATATATTGATTATCTTTTTTTGTTTTGTCAATTTTAAATAAAATTATATATATGTATATATATTGTTTGAATGTTTGTTATAGTATATACTAATTTTTCATGATTGTTTGTAATTATAAAGTTAGAGTTTCCCTCTAACTTTCCGTAGAATGTTACACCAAGTATTAGTATAAATGATGTTGTACAAGCTGAGGAACATCATCATGACCAAGCAAATGAGGATCTCATGGAAGAATATGATGAGACAAATAAAGTTAATCATCCCATGGAAGAAGATTATGAGACAAATCAAATTATCCAAAAAAAAAATTCGCAGCCGGATGAGGATGGGGAAAATGTTGGTATTTATGATGAACCTCTATTAGAAAAGGAAAATATACGACTTTATGAAGGATCATGATCTAAAAATGAAGAAGACTTGAAATCTTGAAAATATCTGCAAGTAAAGTTTATGTGTTAAAAGCAAATGGATCAACTTTGCAACACATCATATAATAGGATTTACTCATTTAAGACATAAATAAACAGTAGCATAATCAATGAACATAAGCACATAAACACAAAAAATGATAAAGGAGTTCACCCCTCTCTTGGGCTACATCTCTTGGTCCAGCTTCCAATGGATCATTATTATTAATTGCTCAAAGTTATAAAAAACATGCTTTACAATGCTCAAATTGACCAACAGACTGCTCCAATGGCTTCAGAGCGTCCAAAAACCCCTAGCTGGGCTTTTTCGGCACCTCGTTTGCCCAAAAAATGAAGAAGTTAGGCTTCCTAGAAGTCCCCCCTTCAAGCTTTCTGTCTCTGCATCTACAAATCGCACCCTTGTTCATTCAACCTAGCACACATGCAATTTAAAGCTTGAAAACATGGCACCGAATGCAACCGTGTAAATGCTGCGAACTGTAGGACAGTTATGGGCGCACCAACCCCTAACCGCCTAGATCTTTGGCACATGAGGGTCATAGAATCGACCACATACACACAAAGGGCTAGCCAACCATTAAGCGCCAAGTGTTGGGTGCATGGACCACCCATAGAAACCATGCTAATCGTTTGAATAAACAAATGCACGCCAACTGTTTACATTGGGTCATATGGCACAAAAAGTGTGCGACCGGGGGCTCCATTTGAAATACACACCCACGCACACCCACCGTATGATAAGTGGTCACATATATAAATGCATGCGATCGGGTCTGGGGCTAAGCCCCAGCCCGGACGTGCCCCATAACACATTTCAATGCATTTCAAATACAATTAAACACATATGGTAAATAAGAACCACCGTGTGGGCTAGTAGTAGCCCACACACTACCAAAGTGCGGAGCCAAAGGGGAGGTCTGGGGTTTGACCCCCACGGACCCCATACAATTTTAAACAGCAACCAATAGCCAATAATGAGGTTCCATGTGGCAGCCCATGACTGGGCCACGTGGCACCATACCATTGACCAAAAATGATGCCACGTGTCACAGCTTAATTCGACCACATCTACCAATAAAAAATTGCCACTTCATCACATGCCACATCATCGTATGGTCGTACGGTCTCCTGCCATGTCATCTTGTACAGACTGCACAGTCAAGGTCCTTTTTTTTTTGCCTGTTTGACAATCCGAACAGATCGCGATATCTCTCGCTCGCGACATCCATTTGAGACAAAACGAGTTGTGTTGAGTTCGCAACGATGAGGCCTACACTCTCGTTCGATTTGAAGTGATTCTGAGCACTTTGAAGTTTTGAGAAAAATTTGATCCCCTGATCAAACCTCCCCATTGGGAAGATTTTGGACCTCCAAAAGATTATATTCAATCTATGTGAAGATGAGGGTATAGTTCCCTCACCCTTTCAACCTCAATCCACTTGGCTTTTCTTGGATTGGTACCTTTAAGACCAACTCGAAGATACTCCACATTTCCTCATTTTGAAGTTCGCTTTCTTCTGTCAAGGATTGTGTCTTCATGCAGTTCTGTAAGATATTCTGGGGAAAAATCATCTATAGAAGGAATATGAATGTGCTCTCCATGATCATCAATCAATGGAGGCTCATACAATTTCAAATTCTCAACATTAACAACTACACTTTCTCCCTGTGGAATACATAACTTGCCAAGATGATACAAAAGATTATCATGCACATGGTAATCCAATTCTTCAACATGGTTAGAGTGGCACAAAGTTTCATATACTTCTTTGAAATCAGTATCCAAAGCATATTTCTCAACATAACTTTCATGCATGATAGGACTATGCTTAAGAATAACTGAAGCACTAATAATAGGCCTTGAAAGCATATCATCGACTTTGTTAAAAATGCCCTTCTTATACCTGATAACCAAATGAAACTATTAAAGAAAACCCATCCATATGAAGTGCCTGGCTTGCTGTAGCTTTGTCTGTTATTGTAAGTATTGCAGTGGTTGATGATCGGTGTGAACAATGGTTTCTTTTCCCAACAAATAATGTTTCCATTTTTTTACACTTTGTACCAATGCATACAATTTCTTATCATAAGTAGGATAATTAATCATGGCACCATTAAAAGTCTCATAATGAAAACAAATGGGCTTACCATACTATAGAAAAACTGCTCCCATTGCATAATTGCTTCCATATGTTTGGATTTCAAAAGGTTGTCTTAAATTTGGAAGTGCAAGAACTGGCGCTGAACTGATCTTTTCTTTCAAAGTATCAAAAGCCTTCTGTTTCTTGCCTCCCCATTGAAAAACTTGCTTGACACTTGTCACAGCATGTAATGGAGTTGCAATGGAAGAAAAGTTAGCAATAAACTTCCTCCAATATTGGGCTGCTCCCAAAAAACTTCTTACCTCTGTCACATTGCTGGGCTTGG